>PVIH01009980.1:11014-78769 GCA_004025045.1 Sigmodon hispidus | reverse complement strand
TGCCTGCAATACTATACTATGAGAAACAGGGCATCATATGCTATGCTTCATTTTATTATTTTTAAGATTCTGCAATAATCAATAGTTTACTTTATTCTGTTTGTCCCTGTCTTTGAAGCTCCCCTATTAAACATTTCAAATATAAGAATCATGCAAAATTGTTTCTTCAACCTAAACTGCTACATCCACCATGATAATTCCATATTGCTTCACAAGGAGGACCTACCCTCGCTGATCAGTGATAAAGGTTTATCATTAATATTGCCTTGACTATTTAGTCTCCTAAAGTTGATCTTCTCACAGGGAGGAACTCATTTCAGATCCTGTGCCTTCTAATACTATAAATGCTTGATAAGGATTAAAGGGAATATGGAAAGAATTCAGAGAGGATGAAAATCTCTAGGTTATCTACAGGCCAAGTCTTTATTGTCCACATATGAAATGCCAATTCCTAGCTTGAGAGATAGACATATAATATTGATGATGTAAAAGAGAGATTTCAGATTAGATGCTAACTATTATCTATTATACTGGGACCATTTTGAACTAATTTACAGGAAGGACTGGTCTACATTACCGGAGAATGATTTAAAATGATATTCTCACATGCTTTTTCTAAAATATACTTTTATATAATGAAAAAATATCCAAAATATGAAAACATAAGTTTCCTCCTATGTGGAAATACTTAAACCTAATTTTAAATAGCAATTTGATATCCCAACATTATTTTTTTACACTTTTGCTCACATAGTCAAAACTTATATCCAAGGTTATTATTATAGTTCACAGTTAAGCAAGAAAATGGTATATATTTATCCCCTGAGCAACTCACAGAATATTTTTAAGAATGATGAAAACTATTCACAAAGATTTCTAACTTCACTGGTCTGTACTGACTTGATTTTTCTACATCCTTTTTCAGTTGAATACATTGTCTAGAGAAACAGCATGCCAACATGAAATTCTTGTGGCAAAGTGTCTACTAATTTTGTGATAATCATATTGACTACAAGTTACTTGTATAAGAAAAGGTATAAATGAACTTCTGGTTTCAGAGGATTAGAATCCATGATGGTGGACACAGGCATGCTGGCTAAAGGAGCAGTTGAAAGCTCACACATTAAGTAGGAAATAAAAATCAAGAGAAGAATAGTGCCTTGATTTAAAAGATTCAAATGGATATCTGAACTTAAGGCCAATCTTGTCTACAGAGTGAATTCCAGAATACCTATGTCCACAGAGAAAAACCTTGTCATAAAAACCCAAAAATCAGAGAGGGACACACAGATAAATATTATGACAGAGAATGAGAAAAAGATACTAAATGGATTATAGAGAACATATGAAACAGGCTAAAATGAAGAACAATACATGCATGCCTGAAAAATTAACAAAATATCTTAATACTGTTTTATCTGAGTTAGTGGAAAATTTATACTACCTGTAGTTCTTTAGACCTGAGTGTTATTACAAAGCTAGATTTAGTATGTCTTACATAATTGTTTCTATGAAATTTAGATAATATGCCTGAATGGGTTTCTTAGGGACAATATGTACCAGAATCATTTTAATTTAAATCCATGATATACTGAATAAAATACTTCAAATATGAAGAGAAAAAGGTGTACATGCATGTAAGGGTGTTTCTCTGTGTTGCTGTGTGTATTTTGTGCTTCATTAGATTACTGTTAAATCCAAGCAGCTCTTTCACAGAATTTCCAGATTTTTAAAATCTCAATCTCTGATATTTTATTAGATATTAATGGCTGGCCATCTATACCAAGTACCCCATACAGAAAAATACTGATGTATTTTATGTCCAAGGCTGAAAATATTCATATATCTTCTATCATTTAGCTCTCAATGGTAGTTTTTTATGATTGTCTTTACTCAAACTCTATAAATTATAATTTTCCCTCTAGAAAGATTAATTAAATGCAAGTCTGATATCAAAGCGCATTTGTAATCTTGCATGATTACCAATGAAGCCTCAGTTTAAATACAGTCTGAGGCACCTGCCTTTGTGCTGAGATTGCTGACATTCTGCATGGCTGAAAAGAACAGCAGATCGACAAACAATATTGACAGAAAAAAAAGTGATGAATCCTTAGGTAAAGGAATGTTGAAAATTTCTGGAAATTTTTTCATATTTGTACATATCATTAAAGGATATATGGTAAGTATTCAGATCCCAAATTTGCTGAAAAATAAGAATGTGTTTGGTCTTTTAAATTTAGAGGATATATTATCATTCTGTCATCCACTGAAATTTTCCAAGTGAAGCTTCCTCCAGTCACGGTGTAACCATTTGAGAAGGCAGATCTATATTTCAAGAAATAAGATCAAAGCAAGGCAGATGTACAGCTAGTAGATGTCAGCAAAAAGGATGTGAAGAGATAGAAAGTTAAGCATCACTATTCATCAACAAATTGCTACTGAGTAGTACTGGAGAATGGGAAGGTGTCCTGTATCCTGAAGAAGGTGCTCTAATTCTGAGTGTTTGTTCACACCCATCACTCAAAGCTAGATACTGGAAAATCATAATGGTCTTGCTCAGGCTGCAACATTGTTTAGTACTTTATATTTACGTTTCTAAAAGACAATCTTGATTTCCAGGCTCTAGAACATGGATTCTATAGACTAAATGCATTCTACTTCTCATCAAAAATAAGGCTTGCTGCCCAAGGAAAAAACATAAAAGTGAGATATGTTGTATTCCTATATTTGTGTTATAAGGATGAACAAACTTTTGTGCTTCGTACTTTGTTTGACAAAAAAGCAGGGAGGCTGTTTCTTGAATCTGAATAATGTCTCCTCTTACAGCTTTAGAATAAAAGGGGACACTATCATTTCTAATATATAGTAGACACATGTATTGAGTAGTAATGCTTTTAGTTATAGTATTGCAGTCTGTAATCAGTAGTCAAACCTTTCTGTGCAGGCATTGCAGGAAATAGAAACAAGTGTTTAAAAAAAAGAGCAACAATGAAGGATCCCAAACTCAAAGAATGAGAAAAACCATTTAGTCTGTGAGTACAAATCTACCTCCATTGTCATGAGGTATTTGAACTACAGCTGACCTATGTTGTTGGGATCAAGGTGCTATTTGTGCACCTACTGTAATTTCTGTCTTTGTACTGTAGAATCATGGATAAATTTGTAAAATCTTACTTTTAAAATTATTGAAGTGATCCTGATAATTTTTTCTTTCATTTTAAAATAACAACTATTCCAAACTCAACAATATTGGAAGGACACATTAACCAGGCAATGATCTGCATGAGTTAAAATTTAATAGTCCTTTCTCTGTTTTACATTCCCTTATAAAGCAGCATAGTTGTCTGTATTACCTCCAATATATCTTTGAAATTTATTTTTGAAAATAGAGCTTATGAACATTCAAAATATTATGTGTAATTTTAAAACTTGAAAAAGAAGTTGAAACCCTGTCCTTGTGAAAAGTTCCTGAGATTACCAAGTCTTGAAGCTGTGTCCAGCCCTAATTGATTCTCTGATTTGCATACACTAACTGCACAGCCTTGAGAACTTCCTCAAATACCTGTCACACCTTGTGCAGTTGTCATTGCAACCAGGACTCAGCATGAACATGAGGGCCCATGCTCAGCTTCTTGGGCTCCTGTTGCTCTGGTTTCCAGGTAAAAAAATTACTAAAATAAAAATATATTTACTTTTACTCTGATATTAAAGTTGGTTGGCATTAAAAACAAGTAGTTATTTATCATGTTTAACTCTGTCTCTACTTGTAGGTGTCATATGTGACATCCAGTTGACCCAGTCTCCATCCTCTCTGCCTACCTCTCTGGGAGACACAGTCAAACTGGGTTGCAAAGCAAGTGAGGGAATTAACAATAAGTTAATATGGTTTCAGCAGAAACCAGGAAAAGCTCCTAAGCACCTTATTCATGGTGCATCCAACTTGGCAGAAGGGGTCCCTTCAAGGTTCAGTGGCAGCGGCTCTGGGGCAGATTATTTTCTGAACATCAACAGCCTGGAGTCTGAAGACGCTGCAACGTATTACTGTGCTCATTCTACTGCTTTTCCTCCCACAGTGATACAAGTCACAACATAAACCTTCGGGGAGGCAGAAGTGAGAGACTAGGCTGCCCCAGATGTTTCTTCCTGTGAATTATTCAATAAATCTCTTTTTGACATGCCACATTATTTATAGCAAAACTTACAGAGAATCATTCTTTTTTGTAGAGGAGGCTAAACAGTCCCATCTCTATCAAAAATATCCATATTTTTGTCACCCCAAGCACTACAAAGTACCATTTACTTTTCTGTTTTAACAGAAGAAAGTCATTCCCAATCTAGAAGTCTGAGTTTTACACCCAGCTTGGAATCAAATAAAAGAATGGAAACTTTCTGAAACACATTATTTAAATAAAGAAGTTAGTTTCTAAGTTCCAATATAGAAAGGACAGTGATATATTAGTGACAGAAGCTGATAGCAGAAATGAGTTCAGAATATTACTTAACAGCCAGATCACAAGAAAGAGAAAGGGGAAGTTCTCTAACCAGGATCTACCGTGTATGAAAAGCCAGCAGTGTTGATACTCTTAGCTGTCTGCAAAATTTCACAAATTTTTTCTGGATGTTATGTCCACTAGTAGCTAACAAAAAATAAAATGTTTTAGGACAAGCTCCTATGACTTTTAATGGCACAGCATGAACAGAATATAAATTTACTTATATGACATAATTGCAGGAATGTGTTGTCATAAACATGCTTCCAAAAGATAATAGAAAATTGATATTTCTGAAAAAAACCCTCAAAGTTATATTTTTTTATATTTTAGTGGTTAGGGTTAGGATTAGGGTAAGATCCATTTCCTGATTTTATTGTGAAGTCCTACACTTACAGTACACACACTTTGTGGTTTTATACAAAAAAGAACAATTATATCAGAAGATATTATACCACTTTTATAGGCCTCAGATTTTCTTAGTTATGCTGTCTTATTTTCTTTTTTAATTCTTGACCAAATAAATCAACCTTAGAATACTACTCAGAGCATTATCTGTGCTACTTTGAATTTATATGACAGTTGGAGAAAAATGTACATTTATAAGTCCTGTGTTGTGTTGTGAAAAAACCCTGTGTTTAAAAGCACCCATACAGGGACACACAGACATATTTAACTTCACTTCCAGGAAATTCAACACTTTCTTCTGATCTCTGTGGGCACCAGACATGTACACAATGTTCTCAATAACAAACAGGCATACAGATATAAAGATTTTTTTAAAGAAAATTATTCAGTTAAAATCACAGATATATTCTCTGTTGACTTGTATGACCTATAATGCATAGGGAAGTTCGGGCAATTTAGATGTATGTAGAGATCATTATTTTTGTAATTACCTCTAAATATCTATATTGGAATTTCTGTCTTTATTAGCCTGTGTACTAAAATTATGAGAAAATACTTATTTAATGTCTTTTGTCGCATAATTCTTATTGTGTTTTTATTTATTTATTTATTATACACATAAATGGCAAATTCTTAACCAAATTAAACAAAAAAGGGAAGACCTACTTAAATAAAACTAGAAATTGAAAGGTAATCATTATACCAGATGTGAATGAAATTCTAGAAAATTATAAAGACATTCCTTATAAATTATTTTTGATAAAATGAAACTTTGGAAAAAAACTGGTGAGTTTTTTTTTCTTTCTTTATTATTATGAATAAAGAAATCACATTTTCTAACCTTGGATATCCTTATTTAAAGTTCCTTCCCCCTCCCACAAAATCAGATCATTTTCTGTTCTCTACATCTCCCTATCCCTCCCAATAGCAGTTGGTCCCAAGGTCCCATAGTCCCAGTATTGCTTAGTTCAGCCTCCACTCCTGTCAAATCCAGTTTTCTCCCAGCAATATCAAGACTAAGTCAGGTGTTCCACTTGGGCGAGTGTGATCCAAGGAGTCAGTCCAAGGAGTTTCTGATCCCAAGCTATTCAGTGGTTGTGGTTTGCAGATTGGGCATGCTTTGCTTTCTTCTTGTTTGTTTGTTTAGAGACCACTAATGAGTGAGTACATCCTCTGCTTATCTTTCTGGGTTTGTGAAACCTCGCTGAGGAGGATATTGAGGAGGATATTCTCCAAATCCATCCATTTACCTGTAAATTTTAGTATATTGTTTTTTTCTTACTGCTGAGTAGTATTCCATTGTGTAGATGTACCAGAGTTTGTTAATCCATTCTTCAATTAAGGGACATCTAGGTTGTTTCCAGGTTCTTGCCATTACAAATAATGCTGCTATGAACATAGTTGAGCTAATGCCATTAGAGTGCAACTGTGCATGTTTAGGGTATACACCCAGAAGTGGTATTGCTGGGTCCTTGGAGAGATTGATTCTCAGTTTTCTGAGAAACTGACATACTTCATTCCAGAGTGGTTTAATAAGCTTACACTTCCACCAACAATGAAGGAGTGTTCCCCTTTCTCTGCACGTCTCCAGCATAGGCTGCCACTTTAGCCAGTAAGACAGGTGTCAGATGATATCTCAAAGTTGTTTTGATTTGCATTTCTCTGATGGCTAAAGATGCTGAACACTTTCTCAAGTGCCTTTTAGCCATTGGTAATTCTTCTGCTGATATTTTCCTTTTTAGCTCTCAACCCCATTTTTTGATTATGTTATAAAGGGTTTTGGGCTTTAGTTTCTTGAGTTCTTTATATATATATATATATATATATATATATGCATCATTCTTTATTTTTAAACTTTATTTCTTTATTTATTTGCCTTGTTGTTTGCCTAGAACTGGATCTACAGACAGTTGTTAGCTGCCATGTGGGTGCTGGGAATCAAACCCGGGTCCTCTGGAAGAGCAGACGGTGCTCTTAGCCACTGAGTCATCTCTCCATCTCCCAGCAACATTCTTTACATAGATTCTTAAGTGCATCTTTATTTTTAAAGCTTTATTTATTTTTTATTTTATGTGTATTGATGTCTTGCCTGCACGTATGTCTGTGTACCATGTGTGCAGTGCTCATGGAGGCTAGAAGAGGCATTGGATGCCTTGGAACTGGAGTTACAGCTAAGAATCCATGTAGTGTGGTAAGGATTTTTTTCTTCTTTATTTTGTATTTAACAAAAAACAGTAAAATGAATTTAAAATGAGGAAAAGTTAACAATAACCATGAAGAGGATAAGAATCATAAGCATGGCTTATCAAGGGTGGTAATGCAAATAAAATTTCTACACATATATTTACTTTATGTTCAGCTTTCCCTCTGAATTTTTTTCCATCCCTGTATATCCTTATTCAAGGTCCCTTCCCCCTCCTACCACATCTTGTATTTTTTCTTCTCTGCAACTCCCCATCCCCTCCCTGAGCAGGGAGCAGACAGTCCTATGGTTCCACCGACCCAATAATGCTTGGATCAGTCTCCACTCCTGGCCAAATCCAGTTTTGTCCCCCCTCCCTCAAGAGTGAGTCTGGTGTTCTTATAGTTGGAGTGGGGTTCGAAGGGTCAGTCCAGGGTGTTTTTGATCCCAAGCTGTCCAGTGGTTGTGGTTTGCCACTTGGGCATGTTTGGCTTTTTTTCTTGTTTGTTTGTTTAGAGACCACTAGTGATTGAGTACCTCCCCTGCTTATCTCTCTGAGTTTGTGATACATCATTCAGGAGGATATTCTCCAAATCCATCCATTTGCCTGCGAATTTTAGGATATCATTTTTCTTACTGCTGAATAGCATTCCATTGTGTAGATGTACCACAGTTTGTTAATCCATTCTTCAGTTGAGGGACATGTAGGTTGTTTCCAGGTTCTTGCCATTACAAATAATGCTGCTATGAACATAGTTGAGCTAATGCCTTTGGAGTGCAACTGTGCATGTTTAGGGTATACACCCAGAAGTGGTATTGCTGGGTCCTTGGGGAGATTGATTCTCCGTTTTCTGAGAAACTGACATACTTCATTCCAGAGTGGTTTAATAAGCTTACACTTCCACCAACAATGAAGGAGTGTTCCCCTTTCTCTGCACTATCTCCAGCATAGGCTGCAATCTCAGCCAGTAAGACAGGTGTCAGTGATATCTCAAAGTTGTTTTGATTTGCATTTCTCTGATGGCTAAAGATGCTGAACACTTTCTCAAGTGCCTTTTAGCCATTGGTAATTCTTCTGCTGATATTTTCCTTTTTAGCTCTCAACCCCATTTTTTGATTATGTTATAAAAGGTTTTGGGCTTTAGTTTCTTGAGTTCTTTTTATATATATACATATATATATATATAGGCATCATTCTTTATTTTTAAACTTTATTTCTTTATTTATTTGCCTAGGTGTTTGCCTAGAACTGGAACTACAGACAGTTGTTAGCTGCCATGTGGGTGCTGGGAATCAAAACCGGGTCCTCTGGAAGAGCAGACTGTGCTCTTAACCACTGAGCCATCTCTCCAGCCCCAAGCAACATTCTTTACATAGATTCATAAGTGCATCTTTATTTTTAAAGCTTTATTTATTTTTTATTTTATGTGTATTGATGTCTTGCCTGCACGTATGTCTGTGTACCATGTGTGCAGTGCTCATGGAGGCTAGAAGAGGCATTGGATGCCTTGAAACTGGAGTTATAGCTAAGAATCCATGTAGTGTAGTAAGGATTTTTTTTCTTCTTTACTTTGTATTTAACGAAAAACAATAAAATGAATTTAAAATGAGGAAAAATTAACAATAACTATGAAGAGGATAAGAATCATAAGCATGGCTTATCAAGGGTGGAAATGCAAATAAGATTGCTACACATATATTTTCTTTGTGTTCAGCTTTCCCTCTGAATTTTTTTTTCCATCCCTGTATATCCTTATTCAAGGTCCCTTCCCCCTCCCACCACATCTTGTATTTTTTCTTCTCTGCAAATTCCCATCCCCTCCCTGAGCAGGGAGCAGACAGTCCTATGGTTCCACCGACCCAATATGCTTGGATCAGTCTCCACTCCTGGCCAAATAAAGTTTTGTCGCCCCTCCCTCAAGAGTGAGTCTGGTGTTCTTATAGTTGGAGTGGGGTTCGAAGGGTCAGTCCAGGGTGTTTCTGATCCCAAGCTGTTCAGTAGTTGTGGTTTACCGCTTGGGCATGTTTGGTTTTTTTTCTTGTTTGTTTGTTTAACAGAGACCACTAGTGATTGAGTACCTCCCCTGCTTATCTCTCTGAGTTTGTGATACATCGCTCAGGAGGATATTCTCCAAATCCATCCATTTGCCTGCAAATTTTAGGATATCATTTTTCTTACTGCTGAGTAGCATTCCATTGTGTAGATGTACCACAGTTTGTTAATCCATTCTTCAGTTGAGGGACATGTAGGTTGTTTCCAGGTTCTTGCCATTACAAATAATGCTGCTATGAACATAGTTGAGCTAATGCCTTTGGAGTGCAACTGTGCATGTTTAGGGTATACACCCAGAAGTGGTATTGCTGGGTCCTTGGGGAGATTGATTCTCAGTTTTCTAAGAAACCACCATACTGCATTCCAAAGTGACTAAACAAGCTTACACTCCTACCAACAATGGAGGAGTGTTCCCCTTGTTCCACATCTTCTCTAGCATAGGCTGTGTTCTGTGCATTTTATCTTAGACAATCTAACAGAGGATACGATATAAGAACAAAAAATTTCCATGAATTACAAACTCATAAATTCTGCTTTTAAAAAACAACAGGCTGATGATCATGAAAAACAATTATGTCTCTTTACTTAAAGTCAGACTTGAGTTACTTGGTTGCTTTTCTTACAGAATTAATCACACACCCTAGTATGCACCTTGAAAATACAAAATTGTAAAATAAAATCCTGTGATCTTTTGTGTGTGAAGAAAAATTTCTAGCATGGCCACTTGGGTAAAGTTTTTTAAGAAATTGCTAAAGTGTAAGCACAAATAACTACCTGCAGTACCACAGAAACTAGCTGAAATATACTGGGCATGCTTAAAATATTTTTTCGTAATTATAAATGCATCATTGCTTTAAGGTTGTGGTAAGAAAAATAGTTTAAAGAAACAATTTTAACTACTAGTGGGATTCTAATAAAAATGAACAAATTTAATACCTATTCAAAAATATATATAACTTGTAATTATGTAATTATGAGGAAATCTTTCTCTTTCATAGGAATATTTTCTTGAGGTATAAAATAGATACAAGAAAAATAAAAACGTAGTAGGATAATGACATAAAAAAGAAAGGAAGACAACTGAGTAAGGGAACAAATAGAAAAAGAACAGAGTAGGAGCCCCAGAAAGAAAAGGATAATGTGAGAAATAGACTTTTCTTTGCTGATGAATTTCCCAGTGTCCATCTGTCTAGTAGTTCACCGTCTCCATATCTCCCATCTAGTTTCTATGAGCTTCTGATAGCTGGGTTTTTTTTGACACTTTTGGCCTCTACAGGCACCAGAAACCCACATGGTCCACAGATATACATGCATGCAAAGCATACATAAGAAAAAGTATTTTATCAAGTTTTTATTATAATTGTATATGTGGGGGCATCCAGAATAGAACTAGAGAGTCTTCAGGTCTCTCATTCTACCATGAAAATCAGAGGGTCTGAATGTAGGTCCTTAAGCTTCATAGAAACAGAAGTATTACCATTTATAAAATAACCACTCAGAGCTAAATATAAATTATAAATTCTTTTGCTTAGGCTGTTACTAGAAAGTACTTACATCTTAAATTAACCCATTTGTGTTAATCTTTGTACTGCCAAAACAATGGTGGTTTAGCAAGACAGTCACATTTTGTTTCTTGGAGAACTAAATTGTGTCTCCCCTAACTGAACTTTTATTTTTCTGTATCTTTGCTTAGATTTGCCAACCCACTCCAACATATCTTTTCATAGGCCATAGCAGCTTCTTTATTAATCATGGGTAACAACACATATTTACAGGGTACAGAAAGCTCATCCTACAGCACCGGTTTCTATCAATTAATCCATTTCAATTCATCCATAGTGTTTTTGAAATTTGTATCACTGTAGATTTATCATTATTAAACCCACAAATTTTATTCTGGCTCAATCACTTAATAGGATTTACTGCATTTAAGAAATACAGTTTTCATTTTCAATTAAGCCATCATATGAAAACATTTATTCTAATATTTAATAAAATTTTCTGATTATTCTCATTGAATTTGCAATGAGATTATTCTCATTGATTGTACTGACTTCAACAAAAATCTCACAAAACTGAGGAGTTCATGTTAATAGTGCACATAGCTCTGAGGTTAATACTACAGTAAAATAAAGGGATATTTATATACAGATATAGGCACAGGAAATATTTTGAAAAACAGTAAGTTTATTCTGTGATTCCTATTATCTGGATCACAAAAGAGGCAGAGTAACATTTTCTTATGGTGATAGCAAATGTTATATCCCCATTCAATTACAGTTCCTTATTTAAAGATTAAGCAACAAGAGAAGAAGAATCTCAAATAGCAAAGTGAATTGCTCAACATCCTTAGCTATCAGGAAATTGCAAATAAAACAAATCAGCGATATAATCTCATACTGGTAAGAATGGCTAGAAACAAAAACACTGATGACAGCCTATGCTGAAAGAGATAAGGAGTAAGGGGAACATTCATTCATTGTTAGTGGGAGTGTAAATTTATGCAGCCTCTTTGCAAATCAGTGTGGTGATATTTTTTTCTCAGAAAACTTGATCTCAATCAACCTCATGATCCAGAAACATTAATATCGGGCTTATGCCCAGAGAATGCATATTAATACCACAAGGATATTTGCTTGATTATGTTTATGGAAGCATTATTTATAATAGCCTGAACTGGAAGTAACCTAGATGACTCTCAACCAAAGAGCAAATAGGAATGTGGCACATTTACACAATACAGTATTATTCAGCAGTAAAAGAAAATGGCATCTGGAAAATTTTAGGCAAATTGACATGTGTTTGGAAATAAAAAAAAAAAATCAGAGTGAGATAATCCAGAACCAGAAAATCAATCATGATATTCACTCAGTCATAAGTGGATATTAGCCATAACCAAAGAATAACGAGGCCATAACGCACAACCCTAAAGAAGCTAAATAACTAGGAAGTAATTAAGGGAGACATGGAAATGCATCCCTTGAGAAATAAAATAAGATCTCCTGAGTAAATTGGGAGCATGACCGAAAGGGTAAAGTGATGTGAGAAGACTACATTAGTAAATCAGAAAGTAGAATTTGAGGAGAGACAGAGAAGGAGAGTGATGAAATAGATATTATGATAGCATATGCCATTTTGGGGTTTGGTACTAGGAAAATCCCCAGTAATCCATAAGGATGACCCTTGCTAAGACTGTAAACCATTCTAGAGAAGATGCTTGAACTGGCCTTCCCTGTAATCAAGTTGATGATCACCATAGCTGTCCTCATAGAAACTTCATCCAACAACTGATAGAAACAGATGCAGAGATACACAGCTAAGAATTTGTCAGAGCTCTCTTTCCAGCAAAAAACGGAGGATAAATTATATGAGCAAACAAGTGAAGATATTGCTGAGGAAACCCACAGAGACACCTAACCTGAGGTATTGGAGCTCACTTAGCCTGTACTGAGAGCTGGGGAACACGCATGGGACCAAACAAGACCCTCTGATTATAGATAACAGAAGTGTTGCTTGGGAGCTTATGGGGATTCTAGTAATGATACTATAAATAATTACTAGTGCATAAACTGGCTTATTGGAGTCCATTTCATACAGAGGTTCACCTTGCTCAGTGATGATAGAGGGTGGAGGAACATGGTACTGCTGCAACTTGATTTGTTGATTACACATGGAAGGCTTTATATTCTTGATGCACTTGATTTGTTGATTACACATGGAAGGTTTATATGCTTGAGGAGTGACTGGTACTGAGGTGGGAGAAAGCTCAGGAGTAAGTGGAAGGCAAAGAGAGAAGGGGAATTGTGGCTAATATATAAAATTAATATATATATACATATATGTATTTATATGTAGTGAATTCTTAATACAAGCACAATAGAAAGCTTATATCTAGCACTTAATCAATTATCATCCACCCAGACTAAGTCATAAAAAAGATGGATAAAAAATGTGACTTCTATCATAATAAAAAACATTGTATTTATAAATTTCAAAATTATTAACCAGAGAAGTATTGAAATTATATTGGCTACTTAAAAATAGTAAGAATATTTTTAAATGTGTTTTTGAAACTGATTCACTATTATCATTTTGAAAGATTTACATTGTCATCATGTAAGTAACACAAGTTGCTACATCAAATGGAATCATCTGGGAGTAAGGAGATGACTGGCAGCCACACTCTTCACACTCTGCTGTTTCCTACCAATGAAATTTCTCCACCTTACTCTTAAGAAGCTTTCACACAGGATTCAGATTTCAGCATATTTTTCCTTTTATATTCACATCAATTCTGAATTTGGTGAACTGATCCCATACGGACTTTTTATACCAAAATATTATAGACTCCCCCATGTAATCTATAACAGATCCAACCAGAACATTAAAATCTCAGTATTTTTCGTGTTTTTCTACAAGTTAATTGCCAATTTATTTTTCTTTGTAGTTGTTATTTTCTCTTGATTGTATTCCTTATTGAGTGTTTTCAAGTGTTCTCTAGGAGAGCAGACACTCTAAACTCTGCCTTGGAAAAGCTGTACCCTAAAGAAGCAACAGAAAAAAAAACTCTATTTTTAGCAACACTTTCTTTGAAATAACACAAATATTTCATTAGTTCATTCTGCATAATTTTAAAAATATCAGATACATAAAATTTGAGGAAGAACATATTTATTTGGGTCTGTATTTTCAGAAATTACAGTTTATAATGTGAAGAAAGACATATTAGGGTGTCTAAATGAGTGTAGCATGATGAAAGAAGATTATAGGAGTACAAGTGGCTATAGACAATATTCTTATAAAATCTGATTTTCTTCAAATTATTCTTCTATCTAGTATTAACATAAAAGTTTTCCAATCACCCTAAAATACTGTGAAAAGCTAGATGAAATAACTCAACATTTGAGGCTTAGGGGATATTTCAGACACAAACTAGGCACCTGACTAGCCATCCTGAGCCTACCTTCCTGATTGCAATTCTGTATGAGAAAATAGATCTTACAAATCTCTATAGAGCTTTATATTTTGCTATGTTAATCCCAACACATTAATCTTAAACACATTATGAGAATATCTTTAAAAACTGTGCTTCTAGGACTAAGAGGAAAAAAGACACTTGGGGCAATGGAAACTCTCTAGACAGCTGTACTCTATTGTCACTGTGACTTTCTCATTCTGACTGGCTTTGCAAAAATATATTCACTGATACAAACAGTATGAGAGCCAGCTGGTGACTGCTACATCCTTCAGTAGTTTATGTCATGCCTTGTATCACTGTGGGAGGAGTACTCCAATACTGTTGGCAGTAATAAGTAGCAACATCTTCAGACTGCAGGTTGCTAATGGTAAGAGTAAACTCTGTCCCATATCCACTGCCACTGAACCTTGAAGGAATTCCCGATTGCAAATTGTCTGCACCATTTATGAGGAGTTTAAGGGAGTTGCCTGGTTTCTGCTGATACCAGGATAACCAATTATTAACACTTTCACTTGCTCTGCAAGTAATGGTGACACTGCCTCCAAGAGATGCAAACGAGGATGGAGATTGGGTCATCTGGATTTCACAAAGCACGCCTGTGATCAAAAACATACAATCATTATACATCATTAGTCATGATAGAAATGAGTTCTCTAAAGTTCCACTTCACATTGATTACAAAGGGAAAAACAAATTACTATAGTTTTCCTTCTTACCTGGTATCCAGAACAGCAGGAAAATGAGAAGCTGAGAAGGAACCTTCATGTCTGTTCTGTGATGTGTATTGACTGAATCTTTGACAGCGTGTGACAAGGCTATTAAGAAGCTATGAGTGAATACATGCAAATCATCACTGCCTGGGCAGAGTAGGGTGTAAATACACATATGGTTTATCTTAATAGCTCAACTGAGCCATGTCTAGATACCCAAACTTGACCAGAACATTTCAGAATTTATTGAAGACCATTTTCACTCTTAGAGCTCATTACCAAAATATTTTGATCAATTTTTCAGCACTGCAGTGAATATAAGCACAATGCAAAGCCTTTTTTTCCTTATTCATATTATATCTATACATAAAGAATTGTTTCATTGAAATAATTAGAGCATGTTTATTAGAAAAAACAAATTAATTCAAAAGTTTTTATGATGACCTCTCACCACTGTTTTATATTATTCTCAATATTGTTTTGTTTATATAGAAGAATAACGCTATTTCTTTTAAAACCATTTTATTACAAGTACCTGGGCACATGAAACATCTTTAAAGCACTTGCAGCTCTTGAATACACTTAAGGTTGAATGCCAAGCCCCCACATGATCCCTCATAAGTGTCTTTAACTCCAGTTCATAGGTATCCATAACATTCTTCTGTGTTCTTTGCCATGTCCGGGGAGCTGCAGTCACAAATGATCTCATGGGATATAAGCCACCAGATATCAAAGGCACAGAGGAATTGTTATCAGAGTTCACCTACCTTCTGCTTTGCTTCCTTCTGTTTGCTGCTGCAATATGCCTGCTGTGTTTGTCATGGTGGGATTATTATTTTATAGTATTTGACTGTAACTTATAAAATGTGACTACTTTATGGGAAAACCCCACTTTCCCTGTGGAATTTACTTGAACATCACAATAAAGAAGATCTTTATAACATCAATGATTCTTGTTTAAATCTAGGCTTTGATTACAATTCTAGAGTCAGCCTAAAGAAACAGATGCTTTTTACAGATAGTAAAGATTATTAAGAAAATGACATAGATTTTCTGCAAATTGTTCCAATAAGAGGTTTAAAAAGGCAAAACAGGCTAATAGTTCCTTTTTCATTTGTTACATATGAAGATTGTAGAAGATACAATATAATATTATTTAATATAATAATATTTAAGTTTCATAAATTATAGACCTATCAATTCTGCCAGGAAGAGGGAGAACAGTCTGATGATTAAGAAAAATATTATGTCCTTATACATAAGGTCAGATTTGAGTTATTTGGTCACTTAGCTTAGATAATTAGTCACTGTTTCCAGTATAAACTTTGAAAATGCAAAATTTTTATATTTTTATTTGTGAGACTAGTCTTTAACATCTCAAACCCAGAAAGATAAGCAAGGGATATACTCACTCATTAGTAGACTCTAAAAAAAAGGTAAAAGCAAAGCATGTCCAAGCTGCAAGTCACAACCACTGAACAACTAGGGATCTGAAACACTTTTAACTAACACCTTGGATCCCAAACCTATAGAGGAACACCTAACACAGTCTTGATGTTGGGATGAGGATGAGGACTCTGGATCTTCCAGGTGTGGATGGTGAACTGAGCAATATAGGGACCTAGTGACCTCCTGCCCTTGCTGGCGAGGAGATGGGGAGATGTGGAGAAAAGATAGTGCCTGGAGCTGGTAATAGGGGGAAGGGACTTTGAATAAGGATATGCATGGATAGAAAATGTGACTTTATTCATAATAAAAAAGAGAGAGAAAAATAAAAGGCAAATAAATAAAATGCAAAATTCTGAAACACAATGAAGTGATTCTTTGTGTGTAATGAAAATAAATGGCTACTAAGACCAATTGATGAAAGCTTTACAGAAATCTGCAAAAAGGAACCACAAACATCTACCTGCCAGTACCTCAGAAACTAGCTGGAATATACTTGGATTGTTTGAAATATTTCTGATTATTTGTAAAAGCATAATTGCTTTAGAGTGGGGATGTTATGGTGGAAAAATTAATACAAAGAAACATTTTTAACTACAAGTGGGCTTCTAAGAAAAATGTAAAATTTTTAATTTCTTTTTAAACAATCTGTAACTTGCAATTATGAAGTAATCTTTTTCTTGCATAGGGATTTTTGAGGGTATAAAATGGATAAGAGAAAAATAAAAAAGTACAATGACAATAACATAAAAATAGAAAGGAAAACAACTGGGTAAAAGAACAAAATAGAAAATAACAGAGTAGGAATTCAGAAAAAAATAAGATAAATTGAGAAATTAGCTTTGGTCTGCTGATGAATTTCCCATGTGTCTGTCTGTCTGTACAACAGTTCACTGACTCCATATCTTCAATCTAGTTTGTCTGAGCTTCTGACAGCTGCTTTTCTTGGCAGTTTGGCCTGTACAGTCACCAGGAACCTACATGGTGCTCAAAAACACATGCATGAAAAACACACATAAGAAAAGCATATTTTGACCACTTTTATCATAATTGCATATGTGGGGGTTTCAGAAGACAGCTTGAGAGAATCAGGACTCTAATTCTACCATGTGAATCAGAGGGTCTGAATGTAGGTCTTCAAGCTTGGTAGAACCCAGATGGCTCACCTTTTATAATCCACTCACAGCTAAATATAAATAACAACTGTTGACCCTCTGACTTAGCCTGTTTTTGACTAGTTCTTATATCTTAAAGTAAACCATTTCTATTAACATTTGTGTTGCCTCATCACTAGCGACTTACTAGTACATCTTATTTCTTGGGTAGCTGGATTGTGTCTCCCTCTTTCATTTTTCTTTATCTTTGCTTAGATTATCACATTCCTTTGTCCTATCTTGCCATAGGACATAGCAGCTTCTTTATTAACCAAGGGTACCAACACATATTTACAGGGTACAGAAAACACATCCCACAGCACCAGATTCTATTATCAAATGCATTTTAAGTCAACCAAAATGTTTTTGAAATGTGTGTCACTGGTAGATTCATAATTATTAAACCCATAAATTTTATTTTTGCCCAACCACTCAATAGGATTTACTGAATTTATGGTATAGAGTTTTTATTTTCAATTAAACCATCATATCAAACTCTCTATTGTAACATTTCCTAAATTTTTGATTGTTCTCATTTTGTTTGTTGCTTAGAGATTGTAGTGACTACAAAAAAATTTCTCCTCACAAGATTGGAGAGTTAGTGTGCATTTTAGAGTATTGATCATTTTTCTACATGTCCTGAGATAAGCTACTAATACCCACAAGGCAGCTCACAAAAAAACTGTGATTGCAGTTCCAGGATACCCAACACCCTTTTATAGCACTCTTAGGTATAGCATGAATTAGGTACATTAATATACATGCAAGGAAAATACCCAAAGCCATTAAATAAATAATGAATATAAAATGTCTGCTTTTTTCCTTCAACTCTAGAACATCAATTAATAATGCTATAATTCTCTGATTCACTCCAGGACACTAACAATCAGTTGTTTCCAACAAGAAATTAGACAATTTCCTTTTCTCTGTGTTTTTCCTCAGTTTTCTTCAGTTTAAAAAGATGCTGTACCATCTTTTTAAAGGTTTTAAGTATAGTTTGTCTTGGATTTGACTTTTTGGACTGCAGAGAAGTACTGAGGCCTATGCTACTTCTCTATTTGGAGGCGTAGGCTTCTTCTAAGTGTATAGTTATGCTGAGCATTTATTGTTACATGTTTAGTGGCAAAAACACACACAAAGATAATCAGTCACCAATCTCCTTCTGCTTACCAGTGAAAATTTTATTTGCTGCCAATTAATAGTCACATAGAAGAGAAATACCTTGGACTTACATAAAAGATATTGTGTGTGATTGGAGGTTTTTTTTGAAAACAAAACTGATAGCATGATTATTTCTGTAATTGATAATTTTGTCTGTTATGATGGCTCAGTAGATATCCACACATCTTATTATTGAATGTCCAGATTACAGTGAGAAAGAAAAGAGCTTCTTAAAATTTATACATTTGTTTACTCTGAAATAGTCCCCAAATTTTCACAAATGCCATATAAATAGAAGAAATAGAATATAAAAGCAGAATAAGGATAAATGCTAAATTAAAGTTTTCCTAGTAGATTTCACAATTTCTTTGAATTTTTCACTGAAAAGGCTATACTCTTAAGTCAAACTCAGCAAAACCATGGTAATGTTTTCAGATGAACTTTGAGTTAAAAAAAAAAAAACAGTGAAATGACTAGAACTTTAGATTTACATAGGCAGAAAATTGAATGGAGATCAACCAACAGAGGCTAGAAAATTTGGTTCCTGCATGGGCCATTCATTTCTTCCATTCATTCATGGAAGAGTGAATGGATATCACTCTTCCATGCAGCATACAATGTAAGCTAATAGTCCATAAATGACTGTTTTCATAGTGAAGAGCCAATGAAAACAATAGCTGATCAGTCCTTTGTGCTGAATGTTTTAGCATCCTCCCTCTCATACTAAGACTCCAAGGCCAGACCCAGCATATCAACAGAGAATGTAAGGCATTGGCAAGGGAAGAGATGAGTCAGGCATAGTTACGGAGAGAATCTTGTCACCTGTCACTAGCAGCCAGAGAATTTATTTATGCAGAATTGAGTAAGCAGGAATAAATTCATGCTGTTTCAAAACATCAATCTTATCGATTTTGTATTGGAGCCAAATATCAATCATATCATTTTTTAAATTATGCACATGACAGAATATCATTAGAGAATACTAATTCATATGTTTATCCATCCTTGAATATCTTAGAATAAAGATATTATGTAAGCTACTACAATTTAAATACATTTTCTATAAAAATCCACCGAAATTTAAACAAAACAGCCTGCGTCTTTCTCTCCTCTGAAATTTTCTGGCCTCCACTTAGTATGGTACTGTATTAAGTAGTCTTCTCAGTAAATTTTCCCATCATGACTAAATGCTGCATTTTCAATAAAAACTTATATTTATATTATAACTATTTGCCTTTTACTGTATTGTAAACTATGTCATCACTGTTCTCCCTTGTGACCTTTAAGAATAACCTGAGGATTTGATCACAGGAAAAACAAAAACATTCAGAGTGTTTCCTTCTTTAAAAAAATGTAAGATATTTTTACATTGTTTTATTAACAATTTATATTAAATAACTTAGTGCCTTGTTGCCAAAATTAAGTTCTACATTATTTTGCTGTTTGTAACATCATGGTAAGAAAGATATTAGGTACATAATATTTAAGAATATAAACTTATTTATCTCACAGAGTGCAAACAGTTTAAATACTTTTTCAGTTGTATATAACATTTCCTCACTTGTCTATATATACTTAGTGATGGCAAAGAGTAAATGTGCTTATGTGTGACTACATGCAAAGTATTCTTTCTTTGAACTCTAACCAGTGGAGAAAAGACTGCCCAATTTTGGATTTTTCAGCAACAACAAATTTTTATTGTAAATATATTAGTATTTGGAACTGATCTCTATGAGTGGATCTTTACTTCTAAACTGCAAAACGGACAATACCAGGAATTGTCTTAATTTTGCTGTTTTGCCAAAAGAGGGCACCACAAACACATTATCTATATAGTCAATATTACCAGCCTTACAGTTAAAATTGCTGTATCCTTAGAAAACAAGATGTCCTTGGGGTCTTGATCCACATGGCCTCTAGAAAGGTCTCCAAGGCTTTCCTCACTTTTTTTAAGAGTTGTCTTGCACAGAATATATCTACAGTTAGCCCACTGAACCTGAAGACTCAGAAATTTCAGATTTTTCAAAAGAGGGAAACAAGTTTTCCTAAGAACTGTCAGCTAGAAACAGTCTTCTCTGGCACAGCAGGATCCCTTTCCTCTGTTAAATTGTCCGTATTACCAGATCTGATTGGAGAAAAATAAGTTAACATGGTAGTTAAGATTGGATGGGGGAAGAAGGAATCAGCTGAACACCTCACAGGAAAACAAGGAAGCAAATAACATGGCAATGTCTCCATGTATATTATAAGCAATCATTGTCAACATATTTTAACTATGAGAGAAATTGCTTTGCTTAGAGGAAGGATCAAATTCAGCCAGGTATCACTGAAATAAATGGGCCTTATTCTGGGTCAGAAGTATTCACCACAAAAGGAAAAGAGAAGGCAAAGAAATGTCCTATTTTATCAGTGTAATATCTATAAATAAGTAGACATTTCACTGGACTACCCCGGTTTAGTATAAATAAATAGTAGACATGAGTAGACATTCCAAAAACTGCCTAGGCCATATCTTTTATTTGCGTATTTCAACCTCAGAAAGCACAAATGGATCACAGTTGCTTTAAAATAAAGTACCTTACAGAAGAGCAATAACTGGTTTGAGATTGAGATTGGAAAAGAAAATGGATTTTGGATGCAGATTTTCAGGTTCATGCTAATCAGTATCACAGGTAAGACAGTTTCTGAGTTTAGAATCAAATATTATTTTTAGCAGAGGAAGATTGACTCTAAGGTAAACTACTATCTATTTTCTTTCTTTTAAATATTGGTTGCTATCAAGTTATTTGTGTATCTCTATTTTACTAACCTCTCTTTTTTTTTTTCTTTTTCTGATCATAGTTTCCAGTGGAGTAATTATGCTCACCCAGTCTCCAGATTCCATGGCCATATCTCAAGGAGAGATGGTCAACATGACCTACAGTGCTAGCTCTAGTATAAGCACCAGTTACTTGCACTGGTACCAGCAGAAGCCAGGATCCACTGATATAAACTGCTGGTTTATATCACACACATCCTGGCTTCCTCAGTCCCAGCTAGATTCAGTGGTAGTGGGTCTGAGACCTCTTACCCTCTCATAATCAACAGCATGGAGGTTGAAGACACTGCTAGTTACTACTGTCAGCAATAGCATAGTAGCCCAACCACACAGTGCTACAAACTATCACAAAACACTTTACTTCAGCAAGGCCCAGCTACTTCCTTCTAAAGATGAAATATGGCTAAGGATACTAGTGATATTTGGCAGAATATCTCAGTTTCTTCAATGAAGATATTTCTGTTTCAAAATAATGGCTATAATTGTATTTAAACTATTCAAGATACTAAAATTCTCAACAAAATTTTTACCAAACTGTATACAGCAATATATAGAAAATATCATCCACCACAACCAAGTAGGCTTCATCCCATAAATGCAGGGATGGGATAAAAATATGAAAACCATAAACGTCATCCATCATATAAACAAACTAAAGGAACAAAACCACATGATCAAATCCTTAGATGCTGAAAAACCATTGACAAAATCCAAAACTCTTTTATGATAAAAGCCCTGGAGGGATAAGGAATGCAGGGAGAATACCTAAATATAAAAAGGCAATTTACAAGATGCCGACAGCCAGTATCAAACCTAATGGAGAAAAACTCAAAGGAATCCCACTAAAATCAGGAACTAGACAAGGATGTCTTCTCTCCCATTACCTATTCAATATTGTTCTCCTAGTTTTAGCTAAAGCAATAAGAGAATGAAAGGAGATTAAGGGGATACAAATTGGAAAAGAAGAAGTGAAACTACCTCTATTTGAAGATGATATGGTTGTATACATAAGTAACCCACAAAATTCTACTAAGGAACTTCTACAGCTAATAAACACCTTCAGCAATGTAGCAGGATACAAGATTAATTCAAAGAAATCAGTAGCCCTACTATACACTAAAGATAATAGGGCTGAAAAACAAATAAGGGAAACATCACCCCTTGTAATAGCTGCAAATAGCATTAAATACCTTGGAGTAACTATAATGAAAGAAGTAATAGATCTATCTGACTAAAATTTTAAATCACTGAATAAAGAAATTTAAGAGGTTATCAGATAATGGAAAGCTCTTCCATGTTCCTAATAGGTATGATAAACATAGTAAAAATTTCAATTCTATGAAAAGCAATCTACAGATTCAATGCACATGATACCAATACAATATTTTTCAGACCCTGAAAAAACTATACTCAATTTATTTTGGAATATCAGAAAAGCCAGGATTGCCAAAACAATTTTGCTCAACATAAGAACCTCAGGAATCATCATCATTCTTTACTTCAAGTTATACTATAGTTGTACAGTAATAAAACAGCCTGATACCTGCATAAAAACAGACCTGTGTATCAATGGAATAGAATTGAGGATCAAAGAATTAATCCCAAAACCTATGAACACCTGATCTTCGACAAAGAGGCCCAAAATATTCAATGGAAAAAAAGATAGAATTTTTAACAAATTGTGTTATCATAGCTGGATGTTAGGGTCTAGAAAAATAAAACTAGATACAAGCCTGTCACCCTGCACAAAACTTAAATCCAAGTGAATCAAAGACATCAACATAAACCCAGCCACCCTGAAGTTAATAGAAATGAAAGTGGGAAATACATTGCTATGAATTGGCATAGGCGACCACTTCCTAAATGTAACACCAGTGGCACAGACCCTAAGACCAACAATCAATAAGTGGCTTCTCCTGAAGCATAAAAGATTCTGTAAAGCTAAGGACAATGTCAATAGGACAAACCAACAGCCTACAGAATGGGAAAAGATTTTCACCAATCCTACAAGTGAGAGAAGATTGATCTTTAAAATATATAACGAATTCAAGAATCTAGAGCCCAAAATCTTGAAAAACCCAATCAAAAAATGGGGTTCAGAGCTAAAATGGGAATTCTCAGCAGAAGAATTACAAATGGCTGAGAGGCACTTGAAAAAGTGCTCATCATCTTTAGTTACCATAGAAATGGAAATCTAAATAACTTTTAGATGATCTTTATTGTAGGGAGCTGCATTGTACCACGCCCTAAAGGTGGCGTTGGTTTCTGCCTTCCAGCTTCCTGATGGGATGGTGAGTGCTCTCAGGAGTAAACAACTCCTTATTGGCTGTAGGCAAGGATGGTGGCTTGCTTCTGGCACCTCAGGACCTATGGGCAATGTCCACGTGGCTTACCGTGATTGGAGGCCCAGAGGGTATTTAGCCATGATTGGACATCCCCCTGGGGTTGTTTGTCATATGTCTGAGAGTGAGAGTGAGAGTGAGAGTGAGTGAGTGAGAGACAAGAAGATAATTAAAGGCCTGAATAAACTGCAAAGAGAAGGATCCAGTGTTGTGTGTTCCTTGCTGGAGAGGCTGTGCGTGACAAGTGGCACCAAAATCCGGGAAGATAAGAACTAAACTAGCACCAATGAATGACAGGATTCAGAACTCTTTGCAGTTGGGGGGGTGCACCGGTAAGTCCCAGGTAAGTTGGGATCCGCACTGAGAGCAGGGTAGCTCCGGCCTATAGATAAGGCGGAGAAGAAGGAGCTCACCAACAAGTGAGGGTAACCTCTTAGCGCTAGTGGGTAGCTCCGACCTGTAGGTAAAGGCGGAGAAGAGGGAGCTCACTGACGAGTGAGTGTAACCTCTTGCAGCTGTGGATGCATGGCAAACTTGAGATCAAAGTGAAAGTAGCACAGCAGTTTCAGATTAAAGTGAAAGTAATACAGCATTTGCCAATTTTAGCTTTAAGTGAAAGTAACGATTAGTGCAAACTTGAGCTCAAAAGTGAAAGTAAAAGCAGTAGCAAGGCTGGGGCTGGTTGGTAAAGGCTCAGAAAAAATTTTTTAAAATAAGGAGCAAAGGTCATATAAGGATGGGGTCTTCAACCTCATGTCCAATTTTTCTGGCTCTACAGGAGCTGTTACAAACTAAGGGCCTGGAAATTAAGGAAAGCACATTAGAGAGATTTTTAAAGGAATGTGATGTTGCAGCTCCATGGTTTGCTGTCACGGGCAGTCTAACGGTGTCCTCCTGGGAGAAATTAGGGCGAGATTTAGACTTTGCCTATGAACAGGGAATTCTAAAGGCAGGTGTGAGATCCATTTGGAGGGTGATTCGAGGTTGTTTGGACGATCAGAGGTTCTGTGAGGCAATTGAAGGGGGTCAGACCACTTTAGAACAGTTAAAAGAGGAAAGATCTGATGGGGCACACAGTGAAGAAGCTAGAGGCCTTAGAACTGAAGGATCAGATTCCAGGGGAAACACTTATCAGGATTTAGAGGATTATTCAGCTTTTGGGCCTTGAGAGCAGTAGTTCTGAAGAAGATCTATCAAGGTTGGAGGAGTCAGGAGAGGAAAGAGAAACTAAGAAATTGGTTTCAAAAAAGGGAAAGAGGCTAGCCCTTAGGGAGCGCTTGCTTCCTGGGAAGTGTGACCTCCTGCCGTCTGCTCCCCCAGCTTACTCAGATGGAGGGGGTGTCTTTGGCAGCAGCGATCGGTCCTTTAACCCTGCAGTATGGAGAAAAGTGAGAAAGGAACTGGTGTTGGCATTTCCTGTTGACATTCTAAGATTCTCAGGGGAATCATTATGAGGAGCCCCTGGACTTTAAAGTAATCAAGTCACTGGCCAAATCAGTAAGAACTTATGGCATTACCACCTCTTTCACTTTGGCACAAGTGGAGGCATTGAATAGATACCGGTGCTGACAAAAGCATTATAGCAAGGAAGGATTGGCCCTCTGGGTGGCTGATTCTAAAATAGCCAAGTCTTCCCCAAAGTAACCCTGAACAAACAGTTGTTGTTACCTCCTATGCCAGGTGTTTCAACACAATCTTGTCATTCCCATCACCTGGAAAACTGAGAAACCTATATGGGTCCCTCAGTGGCCCTTGTCTTTAGAAAAATTGAAAGCAGCCCAAGAACTAGTGCAGGAACAGCTAGCATAGAAGCACATCATACCTTCTACTTCACCATGGAATACACCTGTATTTGTGATTAAGAAACGATCAGGAAAGTGGAGATTATTGCATGACTTAAGAGCTATAAATAATCAGATGCAACCTATGGGCCCGGTACAATGAGGGCTTCCATTGTTGACAGCCTTGCCTTCACAATGGCATATCATAGCAATAGACATTAAAGACTGCTTCTTTTCCATACCTTTATATAAAAAAGATACAGAAAGATTTGCTTTCACGCTTCCCACATGTAATCATGAGGAGCCTGATCAGAGATTTGAATGGGTTGTATTGCCTCAAGGAATGGCTAATAGCCCTACTATGTGTCAGCTATATGTGGGGCATGCCCTGCAACCAGTGCGTGAAGCGTTTCCTAAGGTGTGCTATGTCGATTATATGGATGATGTACTGTTAGCAGGAAAACAAAGAGGTGAGGTAGAAGAGGCCTATGAAGTGCTGGTGAAAGCACTCCAGTGCTGAGGGCTCTTTATTGCCCCTGAAAAGGTACAATTGACTCAGATTGTTGATTATTTGGGAGCAAGGATTGCTCCTCAAGTAGTTCTACCTCAGAAGATAGAGATAAGAAAGGACAATTTAAAGACTTTGAACGATTATCAAAATATATTAGGGGATATAAATTGGGTTAGGGGATTTTTACAAATGGCAAATTATGAGTTAAAACCTCTATATGACGTTCTTAAAGGTGATCCTGCCCTAGATTCCCCTAGGCATTTTACCAAAGAAGCGCATCAAGCACTACAGTTGGTGGCAGATAGGTTAAGACAGACATATTTGATGCGAGTACAAGAGGATCAGAAGTTGTTGCTATGTATATTGCCCACCTTTAGACAACCCACAGGGGTGCTGTGGCAACAAGGACCTGTGCTATGGATACACCCTAAGATTTCACCAAATAAGAGCATCGAGCATTATCCCACAGCTGTTGCTGAGTTGGCCCAGCAGGGTCTTCAACAGGCTCTACAGTTTTTTGGTCTGCTCCCGGAGAGCATCGTGGTGCCTTTTACTGCAGTGCAAATTTCTGTGCTGTGTGCCACCATTGATGACTGGGCTATACTCCGATGCTCCTTCCCTGGTGAATTAGACAGCCACTATCCATAATACCCATTAATGACTTTCTTTAAGGAGCATCCTGTTGTTTTTCCAAAGGTGACAGCTACAGAACCTATTCCTGGTGCAATTAATGTGTTTACAGATGGCTCTAAGACCAGAATACGGGCATACATGGCCCAAGGCCAATCACTGGTCTAATGTCAATTTGCTCCAGGAACCCATCAAATAACAGAACTTCAAATAGTATTAGAGGTTTTTAAAACCTTTTCTTGTGCATTTAATTTGATTTCTGATTCAGTTTATGTTGTTAATGCCTTGAAAATTCTTGAGGTGGCGGGTCCTATAAGGTCTTTCAGTTCAGTTGCAGGTTTATTCTCTCTGTTACAGGATCTTATTAGGAACCACTCTAAGAAGTTTTTCCCCCAACACATTAGAGCCCACACTGGCTTACCTGGGCCTCTGAGAAAAGGCAATGCCCTAGTAGAAGCTGCCACATGGCAAGAATGGATATTTAATGCCACACCCATTATACAAGCCACAGAATTTCATCAGTTATACCATGTTATCGCCAGAACTTTGTGAAGTAAATTTCAGCTTTCTAGGCAAGCGGCTAGGCAAATAGTTTTGGACTGTTCACATTGTGTGGAGTTTCAGCATTCCTGTTGTTGGAATTAACCCCCGAGGTTTGCTTCCTCTTAAAGTTTGGCAAATGGATGTGATGCATTTTTCTGAATTTGGCAACCTCAAATATGTGCACGTGTCAGTTGACACCTGTTCTGGTCTTATCCATGCCACCACCCTAAATTGAGAGAAAGGACGTTTTGTTATCGCTCACTGCCTTGAGGCATGGGCAGCCTGGGGAAAACCAATGCAGCTTAAGACTGATAATGGCCCAGGATATACCGGACATCAATTTACAGCCTTTTGTGCACAGATGGGAGTGCAACTGATCCATGGCCTGCCCTATAATCCTCAAGGGCAAGGCATAGTGGAAAGAGTTCACCGCACACTCAAGGAGTGCCTTATTAAACAGAAAATGGGAATAGGCCATGGCCATACCCCAAAGGAAAGACTTTCCCTCGCTCTATTCACTCTTAATTTTTTAAGTTTGGATGCTCATAGGGCTGCAGCAGCAGACTGGCATGCCAATCCAGGCACTATGCAGAAAGGACTGGTGAAATGGAAAGACATCCTCACAGGCCGCTGGTGAGGCCCAGACCCTGTTTTAACATGGGCAAGAGGGTCTGTTTGTGTTTTCCCCCAGGATAGAAATGATCCAGTTTGGGTATCGGAGCGTCTGACCAGGAAGATTCAATCAGAAAAGGTAAATGAGGCCAGGGAGCAAGCAGGCAAGGCAGAAGCTCCTGTTGCTGGCCCTGATGGTGCAGATAAGTGCTTGCCATAATCACAGCCATTTCATTGGCTGCCATAGGAACCACGAGCCATATTGTGCAGACTGCGCAGACTTTGAATGCGGTCTTGGCTAATGAAGTACAGGGTCTAGACATAAAAAGAATCTTATTGTCCACTTAAAAAAGGGCTTGATTGTTATTGATCAAAGGATTGACCTGGTCCAATAGTAGATTGATACTCTTTGGCAGCTGGCCTAGCTTGGCTGTGAATGGAAGTTTCCAGAATTATGTGGGACTAGTATACAATATCAGATCTTTATTCATGCTGCAAATCTGTCTAAACAGTTGTCAAGTTATCTTTTAGGAAACTGGACTGGTGAATTCGAAAACTTGATGGCCCAGCTGAGAGTGACCATGGTGATCATGAATTCTACTAGAGTGGATGTCGGATCTGGCAGAAGGACTGGCACCCTGGTTCTCTGCCACTGTGGATCACAGAAAGAGTGGGTGGGAATGGGAGCTCTGGCGAGCCTGATGGTGCTGATATTTCTAGTTTGCCTGTGATGCATTTGCCATGTTTGGTTCCTTCAGTGTTGCAATGCAGCCACAGTTGTCCAAGCATTTTCAGCCATTGGATTCGGTCAGTCCCCCTAAGTTTGCTTGGCCTCCTTAAAGGAGAAGCCTTAAGAATGTTTTGCAGGATGCGAGGCTTAGCACTGCACATGAGTACTCTGGCTTATGGGAACTCATGAGGAGTATGTCTGGTTGCACGTAGGTTGACAACCAACTGCCTGCCTCTGTGAAAAAGAGTGTCAGACAGGTCAGGAATTATCTGGGTGGATGACACCTGGAGTGATACCTGTATATGTTCCTTTTGCACTTCAGAGACTAGACCTCTGCTTCTCCCTACTTTTTTTAATAAAGAAGGGGGATTTGTAGGGAGCTGCGTTGTACCACGACCTAAAGGTGGTGTTGGTTTCCACCTTCCGGCTTCCTGATGGGATGGTGAGTGCTCTCAGGAGTAAACAACTCCTTATTGGCTGTAGGCAAGGATGGCACCTCGGGACCTATGGGCAATGTCCACGTGGCTTACCGTGATTGGAGGCCCAGAGGGTATTTAGCCATGATCGGACATCCCCCTGGGGTTGTTTGTCATATGTCTGAGAGTGAGAGTGAGAGTGAGAGTGAGTGAGTGAGAGACAAGAAGATAATTAAAGGCCTGAATAAGCTGCAAAGAGAAGGATCCGGTGTTGTGTGTTCCTTGCTTGCGTGGCTACGCGTGACACTTTATAATATCAATGTTGCTCTGTGAAATCTATGATTTGATTAAATTTTCTAAATCAGTCTAAAATATACAGATGCCTTACACAGATAGTGAAGATAATTAAAAAGTTGGTATAGTTTCTTTTCTGCATATTGGTTCAATAAAACATTTAAAACAAGAAAAACAGGCTAAAAGTTATATATGAGGTTTGCAGAAGAAACAATATAAAACCAAAAAAGTTTCATGAATTATAGACCCATAAATTCCACCTGTAAAAATAACAGGCTGATGATCAAGAAAAACAATTATGTCTCTTTACTTAAGGTCAGACTTGAGTTACTTGGTTGCTTTGCTTACAGAATTAATCACAGACCCTAGTATGCACCTTGAAAATACAAAATTGTAAAATAAAATCTAGTGATCTTTTGTGTGCGAAGAAAAACTAATTTCTAGCAAGGCCACTTGGGTAAATTTTTTTAGAAAATTGCTACACTGTAAGCACAAATAACTACCTGCCAATACCACAGGAACTAGCTGAAATATACTGGGCATGCTTAAAATATTTTTACGTAATTATAAATGCATCATTGCTTTATGGGTAAGATGTTGTGGTAAGAAAACTAATAGAAAGACATATTGTTTACCACAAGTGGGCTTCTAGGAAAAATATACAATTTTTAATTTAATATATATATATAAAACTTGTAATTATGTAATTATGAGGTAATATTTCTCTTTCATAGGAATATTTTCTTGAGGTATAAAATGGTTAAAAAGAAAAATAAAAAAGTAGTAGGACAATGACATAAAAGAGAAAGGAAGACAACTGAGTAAGGGAACAAAATAGAAAAAGAACAGAGTAGGAGCAGCCGAAAGAAAAGGATGATGTGAGGAAGAGGCTATCCATTGCTGATGAAATTTCCATGTGTCTGTCTGTCTAGTAGTTCACTGACTCCATATCTCCTATCCAGGTTCTATGAACTTCTGATAGCTGGATTTTTTTTTGACACTTTAGGCCTCAAAATGCACCAGGAACCTACATGGTCCACAGATATACATGCATGCAAAGCATACATAAGAAAAAGTATTTTATTAAGTTTTTATTATAATTGTATATGTGGGGGTTTTCAGAATAGAGGTTGAGAGTATTCAGGTCTCTCATTCTACCATGTGAATCAGAGGGTCTGAATGTAGGTCTTTAAGCTGAATAGAAGCAGATGTCTTACCATTTATAAAATAACCACTCAGAGCTAAATATAAATTATAAACTCTTTTGCTTAGACTGTTATTAGATAGTACTTACATCTTAAATTAACCCATTTGTATTAATTTTTGTACTACCATAACACTGGTGGTTTAGCAAGACAGTCACATCTTGTTTCTTGGAGAGCTAAATTATGTCTCTCCTAACTCTACTTTTATTTTTCTGTATCTTTGCTTAGATTTGTCAACCCACTTCACCTTGTCTTTCCATAGGCCATAGAAGCTTTTTTATTAACCATGGATAGCAACACATATTTATAGGGTACAGAAAACTCATCCCACAGCACAGGATTCTATCACTAAATCCATTTCAATTCACCCATAGTGTTTTTGAAATTTGTATCACTGTAGACTTATCATTATTAAACCCACAAGTTTTATTCTGGTTCAACCCTTAATAGGATTTACTGCATTTATGATATAGAGTTTTCATTTTAAATTAAGCCATCATATGAAAACATTTATTCTGCCATTTAATAAATTTTTCTGATTATTCTCCTTGAGTTTGCAATGATATTATTCTCATTGATTGTAATGACTTCAACAAAAATCTCACCATACTGGAGAGTTCATGTTAATAGTGAACATTGCTCTGAGGTTAATACTATAGGAAAATAAAGGGTAATTTATATACAATCATAGGCACAGGAAATATTTTGAAATACAGCAAGTTTTTTCTGTGACTCCTAATATCTGGATCATAAAAGAGGCTGAGTATCATTTTCTTATAGTGACAACAAATTTTGTATCCTCATTCAAATATACTCCCTTATTTAAGGATTAAGCAACAAGAGAAGCAGAATCTCAAATAGCAAAATGAATTGCTCAACATCCTTAGATATCAGGAAATTGAAAATAAAACAAATCAGAGATATAATCTCATACTTGTAAGAATGGCTAGAAACAAAAACACTGATGACAGCCTATGCTGAAAGAGATAAGGAGTAAGGGGATCATTCCTTATTGTTAGTGGGAGTGTAAATTTATGCTTCCTCTTTGAAAATAAGTGTAGTGATTTTTTTCTCACAAAACTTGGACTCAATCAACCTCATGATCCAGAAACATGAATCTTGGGCATATACCCACAGAATGCATATAAATACCTCCAGAACATTTGCTTGATTATGTTTATGGAATCATTATTTATAATATCCTGAACTAGAAGTAACCTAGATGACTCTCAACTAAAGAGGAAATAGGAATGTGGCATATTTACACAATACAGTATTATTCAGCAGTAAAAAAAAAAATATGAGATCTGGAAAACTTTAGGCAAATTGACATATGTATGGAGCTAAAAAAAATTCACAGTGAGATAATACAGAACCAGAAATACAAACATGCAATACTCAGTCATAAGAGGGTATTAACCATAATCAAAGCATAACAGGGCCATATCCCACAACCCAAAAGAAGCTAAGTAACTAGGAAAAATTATGGGAGACATCCAAATGCATCCCCTTGAGAAATAGAATAAGATCTCCTGAGTAAATTGGGAGCATGGCAGGAGAGTTAATGTGTTGTGGGAAGACAACATGAGTAAATCAGAGAGTATAATTTGGAGAGAGACAGACAAGGAGCGTGATGAAATAGATGTTTTGATAGAGTATGCCATTTTGGGGTTTGGTACTAGGAAAATCCCCAGTAATCCATAATGATGACCCTTGCTAAGACTGTAAACCATTCTAGAGAAGATGCTTGAACTGGCCTTCCCTGAAATCAAGTTGATGATCACCATAGCTGTCCTCATAGAAACTTCATCCAACAACTGATAGAAACAGATGCAGAGATTCACAGCTAAGAATTTGTCAGAGCTCTCTTTCCAGTCCAAATAAAAGAGGACAAATTATATGAGCAAATTAGTGAAGATATTGCTGAGGAAACCCCACAGAGACACCTAACCTGAGCTACTGGAGCTCACTTACTCTGTACTAAGAGCTAGGGAACATGCATGGGACCCAACTAGACCCTCTGGTTATAGATGACAGAAGTGTTGTTTTGGGAGTTTGTGTAGACTCTATCAATGGGACTAGAAATAAGTACTTGTGCATGAACTGGCTTATTGGAGTCCATTTCATACAGAGGTTTACCTTGCTCAGTGATGATACAGGGTGGAGGAACTTGGTCCTGCCGCAACTTGATTTGTTGATTACACATGGAAACCTTTATATTCTTGAGGAGTGAATGGTGCTGAGGTGGGAGGAAGCTTGGGAGTGAGTGGAAGGCAAAGAGAGAAGGGGAATTGTGGCTAATATGTAAAATTAATATATATACATATATGTATTTATAGTTACAGAATTTTTAATACAAGCACAATAGAGAGCTTGTATTTAGCACATAATTGGATATTATCAAACCAGACTAGGTTATAAAAAGATGGATAAAAAAAATGGGACTTCTTTCATAATAAAAAAACGTTATATTTATAAAACTCAATATTATTAACCAGAGAAATATTGAAATTATCTTGGCTACTTAAAAATATTAAGAATATTGTAAGTATGTTTTTGAAACTGATTCACTATTAAAATTTTGAAAGATTTGCATTGTCATCATGTAAGGAACAGAAGGTGCTACATCAAATGGAATCATCTGGGAGTAAGGAGATGACTGGCAGCTACACTCTTCACTCTCTACTGTTTCCTACCAATGAACTTTTCCACATTACTCTTAAGAAACTTTCACACAGTATTCAGACATCAGTATGTTTTTCCTTTTGTATTCACATCAATTCTGAAATCGGTGAACTGACTCAATACTGACTTTTTATTCAAAAATATTATAGAATCCCCCAAGTAATCTAAACAGATCCAACCAGGACATTAAAATCTCAGTATTTCTGGTGTTTTTCTACATGTTATTTGCCAGATTATTTTTCTTTGTAGTTGTTATTTTCACCTGACCATACTCCTTATTGAGTGATTTCAAGTGTTCTGTAGGAGAGCAGGCACTCTATCCTCTGCCATGGAAAAGCTGAACTCTGAAGAAGAAACGGGAAAAAAATTCTCTATTTCTAGTATCACTTTCTTTGAAATAACACAAATATTTCATTAGTTCTTTCTGCATAATTGTGAAAAATACCAGATATGTGAAATGTGAGAAAAAAAACATTTTTCTGGGTTTGTATTTTCAGGAATTACAGTTTATAATGTGAAGAAAGACATATTAGGCTGTCTAAATGAGTGTAGCATGATGAAAGAAGACTATAGGAGTATAAATGTCTGTAGACAATATTCTTACAAAATCTGATTTCCTTGAACTGATTCTTCTACCTAGTATGAACATAAAAGTTTTCCAATCATCCTAAAATATTGTGAAAAGCTAGATGAAAGAAGTCAACATTTGAGGCTTAGGGGATATTTCAGACATAAACTACACACCTGCCAAGCCATCAAGAGCCTACATTCCTGATTGCAATTCTGGATGAGAAAATAGCTCTTACAGATCTCTGTAGAGCTTTATATTTTGCTATGTGACTCTCAACACATTAATCTTAAACACATTATAAGAATATCTTTAAAAACTGTGATTCTGGGACTAAGAGGAAATAGACACTTGGGGCAATGGAAACTCTCTAGACAGCTGTTCTCTATTGTCACTGTGACTTTCTCATTCTGACTGGCTTTGCAAAAATATATTCACTGATACAAACAGTATGAGAGCGAGCTGGTGACTGCTACATCCTTCAGTACTTTATGTCATGCCTTGTATCACTGTGGGAGGAATACTCCAATACTGTTGACAGTAATAAGTAGCAACATCTTCAGACTGCAGGTTGCTAATGGTAAGAGTAAACTCTGTCCCATATCCACTGCCACTGAACCTTGAAGGAATTCCCGATTGCAAATTGTCTGCACCATTTATGAGGAGTTTAGGGGAGTTGCCTGGTTTCTGCTCATACCAGGCTAAGGCATTCCTAACACTTTCACTTGCTCTGCATGTAATGGTGACACTGCCTCCAAGAGATGCAGTCAAGGATGGAGATTGGGTCATCTGGATGTCACAAAGCACACCTGTGATCAGAAACATACAATCATTCGTCATGATAGAAGTGAGTTCTCTAAAGTTCCAGTTCGCATTGATTACAAAGGGAAAAACAAATTACTATAGTTTTCCTTCTTACCTGGAATCTAGAACAGCAGGAACATGAAAAGCTTAGAAGAAACCTTCATGTCTGCTCTCTGATGTGATATTGACTGAATCTTTGACAGCATGTGACAAGGCTATTAAGAAGATATGAGTGAATACATGCAAATCACCAATGCCTGGGCAGAACAGGGCACGAATGCAGGCATGGTTTAATCATAATAATGCAGCTGAACCAAACTTAACCAGAATATTTTACATTTTACTGAACACCATATTCACTGTTAGAGTTTATTATAAAAAGTATTTTGATAAATTTTTCAGCACTGCAATGAATATAAACACAGTATAAAGCCCTTTGTTTCTTCATTTACATTATATCTGTACATAAGGAATTGTTTCATTTGAACAATTAATTAAAACATGCTTATCAGAAACACAAATTGATTCAAAAAAACTCTTGTGATGATCTCTTACTACTGTTATTTTTATACTATACTGAATGTTTTTGTGTCTATATACAAGAATAACTTTTTTTTTTTTAAACTAGTTTATTACAGGTGCCTGGACATGTGAAACTACTAATTTAAAAACAAGAAAAAAAAAAACTTGCTGCTCTTGCACAGGCCTCAGGTTGAATTCCCAGCCCCTACATGGTCACTCATAAGTGTCTGCAACTCCAGTTCATGGGTATCCATAATATTCTTCTGTGCTGGTTGTCATGTCAGGGAAGCTGTAGTTACAAATGAGATCATGAGATACAACCCACCAGATGGCAAAGCCCCAGAGGAATTGTTTAACTAACATCTGCTCTGCTTCCTCCTCTTTTCTGCTGCCATATCTTTGCTATATTTGTCATGGTGTGATTATTATTTTAAAGAATCCTATTGAACCTAATGCAATGTGATTACTTTATTGGAAAACACCACTTCTCCCTGTGCAACTTACTTTCAGAACATAATGATGATCCCTATAACATCAATGACACTTGGTGAAACTTCCTGACTCAGTCTAAAAAATACATGTCTTGAACATTTAGTGAGGGTGATTAACAAATAGTACTTTTTTTCCTGCAAATTGCTCTAATAAGAGGTTTATGAAAGGGAAAACAAAAAGGCTAATAGGTACCTTTTCTTTTGTTACATATGAGATTTTTAAGGATACAATATAAGAACAAGAATATTTCATGAATTATAGACTGATGAATTCTGCCTGTAAAAAACAACAGGCTAATGATCAAGAAAAACAATTATCTCCCTATACCTATGGTCAGACTTGAGTTACTTTGTCAATTAGCTTATAGAATTAATCACAGACTCAGTATGTACCTTGAAAATACATAGTTTTGAAATAAATTCAATGATCCTCTGTATATAAAAAAATGGCTACTAAAACCACTTGAGTTAAGTTTTATAGAAATCTGCTATACTGAAACTACAAACAGCTACATGACAGTACCACAGGAACTATCTGAAGTATACTTGGCTTTCTGAAAATATATTTAATTAATTATAAAAGTATTGTTGATTTAGGATGAAGATGTTTTAATGGGAAAATCAATACAAAGAAAAGTTTTTAACTACAATAGATCTTCTTAAAAAATGTAATTTTTTTAATTTTTTACAAAATTATATAACTTGTAATTATGAGGTAATCTTTTTCTTGCATAGGAATAATTCTTTGGGTATAAAATGCATAAGAAAAAATAAAAAAAGTAGAAGAAGGACAATAACATGAAAAAAGGGAAAGGAAGAAAACTGGGTAAAAGAACAAAATAGAAAAAGAACAGAGTAGAAACAGCCGAAAGAAAAAGATAAAATGAGAAATAGGCTTTGCTCTGCTGATTAATTTTCCATGTGTCTGTCGGTCTAGTAGTTCACTGACTCCATTATCTTCTATCTAGTTTCTCTGAGCTTCTGATAGCTGTTTTTCTTGGCACTTTTGGACTGTACAGTTACTAGCAACCCACATGGTGCACAGATACACATGCATGCAAAGCATACATAAGAAAAGAGTATTTTACCAAGTTTTTATTATAATTGCATATATCGGGAGTTCAGAAGACAGTTTGAGAGAATCAGGTCTCTCATTCTACCTTGTGAATAGGAGGATCTGAGCCTAGGTCTTCAGGCTTGGTAGAACCCAGATGTCTCATCACTTATAAAATGACCAATCAGAGCTAACTATAAATAACAAACTTTTTCCTATGTATTAGGCTGTTACTAGCTAGTTCTTACATCTTACATTAACACATTTCTATTAATTTTTGTATTGCCATGTCACCGTTGGCTTACCAGCACAGTCACATCTTATTCTTGGGTAGCTGGATTGTGTCTCCCCTGACTCCACTTTTATTTTTTGTTATCTTTGCTTAGAATATTTACCTCCCTGTGTCCTGTCTTGCCATAGGACATAGAAGCTTCTTCATTAACCAAGGGTAGCTACACATAAATACAGGGTACAGAAAGCTCATCCCACAGCACTGGATTCTATCATCAAATTGGTTTCAATTCACCCATAGCAATTTTGAAATGTCATTTGTAAATTTATCGTTATAAAACCTACAAATTTTTATCTTTGCTCAACCACTCAGTAGGATTTACTGCATTTATGATATAGAGTATTTATTTCCAATTAAGGCATTTTATCCAATCCTGTATTCTGCCATTTCATAATATTTTACAAATATTCTCCTTTTGTTTGCTGTTTAGTGATTGTAGACACATCAACAAAAATCTCTCCTAACAAGACTGGAGAGTTAGTGAGCAGTTAAGAGCATTGCCCATTTTTCTGTAGGTCTTGAGTCCCGCTGCCAACATCTACATGGCAGCTTGAAACATCTGTGGTTTTACTTTTACAATAACCAAGACCCTTTTATTGCATCCTTGGGTATGGCAAGAATTTGATACAGAAATGTACATGCAAGGAAAATACACAAAACCATAAAATATAATAATAAACATAAAATAACTGCTTTTATTCTTCAACTCTAGAACATGAATTAATACATTATGATTCTCTGAGTCACTCCAGGACAATGAGGATCAATTTTTTTCCAACAAAAGTTTAGATAAGTTTCTCTTCTCTGTGTTTTTCCTCTATGCTGTACCATATTTGTAAAGGTTTTTAGTATAGTTAGTCTTGATCTTGACTTTTTGAACTGCAGAGAAGTTGTGAGGCCATATGCTACTTTGCTATTTGGAGGCATAGGCTTCTTCTCATTGTATAGTTATGATAAGCATTCATTATTACACATTTAGTGCCAAAAACACACACAATAGTAATCAGTCACCAGCCTCTTTCTATATATCTATCAAATTTTATTTGCTGCCAAGTTAATAGTCACATAATTGAAAATACCTTGTACTTATAATAAAAGGGCTTATATGAATCTATGTTCTTTGGAAAAACAAAACTAATAGCTTGATTATTTTTGCATTGGATATATTTGACTGTTGAGATGGCTCAGTAGATAAAATGCTTAGTGTTCACAAACCTTAAGATTAAATGTCTAGATTACAGTGATAAATGAAAAGAGCTTCTCAAAATTTATCCATGTTTTTACTGTGAAGCAGGCCTGCAATGTTTTCAAACAACATTCAAACAGAAAAAGAAGAATATAAAAGCAGAATAAGGCTAAATGCAATTGAAAGTCTTCATAGTAGATTTCACTACTTCTATGAATAATTGAGCTAAGTATTTAAAAGGCTGTACTTTTAATGTTAGTCAAGCTCAGCAAAACCATGGTACTGTTCTCTGATAACCTTTGAGTTAAAAAACAATCAAATGACTAGATTTGCACAGGCCAGAAACTGAATAGCGACCACTCAACAGAGGCTAGACAATTTGGTTCCTGGAAGGGCCATTCATTTCTTGCTGAGTAAATGGCGATTTCTCTTCCAGGAGGCATAAAATGTAGGCTAATATTCCATAAGTGGTTGTTTTCATAGTGAAGATCCAATGAAAACAATAGCTAATAAGTCCTCTGTAGTAGATGCCTTTGCACCACCCCTCTGATATTGTAGACTCAAAGGGTTCTTTGATTTAAGCCAGACAAGCAGATCAGCAGAGGATTTAAGGCACTGTTAAGGGAAGAAATGAGTCAGTCATAGTTACAGAGAGAATCTTGCCAACTGACTTATTAGCAACCAGAGACTTTATTTATACATAATTCAGTAAGGAGGGATAGATTCATGATATCATGAAACATCAATCTTATCAAATTTGTTTGGGGACCAAAACATCAGTCATTTCAATTTTTGTTTTGGCGTTTCACTTTCTCCTGCATATCTTTTAATCATCATTGATAAATTATGACAGGACAGAATTATCTTTTATAATTTTTTTTTCAAATTTGATCATCATTGATAGTTACCTTTAATAATCATTTTCACTCATCAGTCCCATATATCAGTTTTAAAAATATACACACATATAAAAACCATTTCTCAGGATAGTAGCTTTTATGGCCTCAAGTTTACTAGACAAAAATAAAATCTCCAAGCCAACCTGGGCAGATTGCTATGTCCCAAGCACCATATTAATAATTTATTTATGTTTTGTTTTGTGACATTTGTACTTAAAAGAATTTTTTTTATATATCAATAACATTTCCCCTTCTTTCTCCTACTCCCACTCATTTCATAACTCCTCCCACGCATGCCTAGCATCCATGTCTCCAAAAGGATAAAGCCTCCCACGAATACTCAACGAAGTCTGGAATATTACATTGAGGCAGGATTCAGCCCCTTCCCCCAGTATCAAGGCTAATCAAGGTATCCTTCTATAGAGAATGGGTTCCAACAAACCAGGTCATGCACTAGTGACTGCCAGAGGCCCCACCAACTGCTCAAGCCACACTTCTGCTATCCATATTCCATGGACTTCAGACAGTTCAATCCAGATTCCCCAGCTGTCATTCCAGAGTCAGTAAGCTTCCAGTAGCTCAGGTCAGTTGTCTCTGTGCATTTTCCCATCATTATCTTCACCCCTTTGATCATATAAGCCATTCATCCTTCTTTCAACATGACTCCAGGACCTTAACCCAGAGTTTAGCTTTGGAATTCTGCATCTGTTTCCATTAGGTCCTGGATGAACGTTCTGTAATAATACTTAGGATGGTTATAGATTTGATTTCAGAGGAAGTCTGGTGTGGGACAGTAGGAGACAAACATTATAAATTTTATACTAACATTCTTGGTTTTTTCTATTTTTTATTTTATAGGTAATTGGTCATCTGTGAGATGAAAGGAGAATATTTAATAGCAGACATAACTACATTTACATCTTCATCACAGAAGGATCTTCAATATATTCTGATGTCAGGTTTCTTCCTCCATTAAAAGCAGAACTCAGGATATCCAAGTTTGTTCTCCAGGTTAAGCCAGGTGATATACTATGATAGTTATTTTTAATAAAATTACAGCTTTTAAACATTGGTGGCATTTATTTAAAATATTTACTTTATTATAGCAAAATTTATCATCATACATAATGACACTTTTGTCTGTTTGTTGTTGTTGTTTATTTTATTTTATGTGTTTGAGCATTTTCTGTGCATGAACCTCTGTTGTACCCTAACTCTAAACAATAGTTTATAATACCAGTGAAGTTCAAAAGAGGACCTCAGTTCTCCTGGACTGAAAGTGAAAGAATTATGAGCAACCTTGCGGATGTTTTGAGTTGCAACTGAGTCCTCTAGAAATAAACCCTGGACTCTAAACTTTCAACAATTTCTCTAGTCCATCTTTTTCTATTATTTTTATATAGCTTTCTCATTCTGGAAATGACAAGAACCTTTAAGTACTAACCCATCATTTCAGCCCCAAAAATTTTTGCTGTAGATAATTATTAGAAGAAGAAAATAAAGGAATGAGGAGATGGTTCACTATCTATGAGAGCATGCTGTACAAGAATGGCGACTTGAATTCAAATACTTAAGACCCATCCTTAGGTCTGTAATATTGCTGCTTTGGGTCCAAAGTACATGCCTTTGCTGGATATTTATGGCCTTGTTCCAGGAGAGGGTCTATCTCAAGAGAATAAGGTGTAGAGTGATAGATCAAGACCTCTGACATTCTTCTCCTATAGTCTCTGAACATGAGATAATGAATACACACTCATATTCCCATATATACACCCCCTTCCATACACACATACTCAAGATAGAAAGAAAAAATAGAAAATTAACACTATGGTTTCTTTTTTTCTTTCTTTTCTTGGGTGAGGGATCTTTAACTTTTTCTTGTTATTTATAAAAGAAAGCCTTTTTATCCACGTATCCTCTTACTCCCCCTCACTTCCCTCCTCCCAATCCCTCCCAGTCAGTCTTCAGTCTCCCCCATCCCTAACCTCTTTCGCCTCACCAAAACGAGCAACAAGTCCCAAGGTGGGTCAGCTCAGCATGGCATATCCACTCCTGGCAAATTTAATTTTCTCATCCTAATATCAAGACTGGGTTAGGTGTTCTTCTGTAGGAAATCAACTCCAAGGTGCCAGCCCCCCACAGAAACAGTCTGATCTCTCCACTGGAGGCTGCACATAATGCAGTTGCCTACCATTGGAGGGCCTAGCTCCAGTTCCAGATGGTTAGCTAGTGGCTGTTCTTCATACAGTGAGCTCCCCAGAGCTCTAGACAGCCATCACTGAGAGAATTTTCCCTGTAATCCCTATCCCCTTGCCCATCAGGAACTTACTTAGTCTTACTAATAAAAACAAGGAATCAGATATTTACATAGAGCTAAAAGAACAGAGAAGCCAAGACAGACACAATCACTTACCCCTTCTCTCTTTTATTTTCTTTTTAAAATTTATTTAAACAATTTCTTTCATTTTACTAACCAACCAAAGTTGCCCCTCCTTTTCTTCTGTAGCTCCCTCTTCCCTTTCCACCTCCCACCCAAGGCTTCTCTTGAAGAGTCATCAAAGGCTGGTATATCAAGTTGAAGCAGGACCAAACACCACCCCATTGCATCAAGGCTGAGCAAGATATTCCAACAAAAGAAATGGGCTCTAAAAAGCCAGTTCAAGTACCTTTGATGAGTCCTGGTCTAACTTCCAGAAGCCTCACAATAGATCAAGCCACACAACTGTCCCCCACATTCAGAGGGCCTAATTTGGACACATGCAGGTTAGTGCAGAGTTCATGAGTTTCCACTAAATAGGGTCAGCTATTTCAGCACTTTTTGCCATCATGATCATGAAAAACCCTTGCTCATATAATCCCTCCTCTTTCTCTTCAGCTGAACTCTAGGAGCTCAGACCAATGCTTGACTGTGGAGCACTCCATCTGGTTCTGTTAATTACTGGATTTAGGTCCTATGATGACAATTAGGATAATCACTAATCTGATTACAGGGAAAAGCAGTTTGGGAACCCACTCCACTTTTGCTGGGATTCTTACCTTATGTCATCCTGGTGAATTCCTGGGAATTTCTCTAGCACCAGGTTTCTCTCTAACCCCATGATGACTTCCTCTATCAAGATAATATTTTTAATTGCTCTCCCTCTCTGTCCTTCTCCCAACTTAATTATCCTGCTCTCTCATGTTCACTTTGCCCCTCCCTTCTACCTACCCTCCCAGTTTACCCAGAAACCCTTAACTGTTTCTTGTTCCTAGGGCCTTCTATGGATATCTCTCTTAGGGTCCTTTTTTTAACCTAGCTTCTCTAGAGTTGTGGATTATAGACTGATTATTCTTCGGTGTTCATCTAATGTCCACTGCTGAGTGAGTATATCCCACAATTGTTTTTCTGGGTCTAGAAAAACTGACTTAATATTTTTTTTTAATTTCCATCTATCTGTGTACAGATTTCATATTGTCATTGTTTTTTACATCTGAGTAATATTCCTTTGTGTTACTACATTTTCTTCACCTATTTTTTGATTGAAGGCCATCTAGGTTGTTTCTAGGTTATAATCATTAGGAATGATGCTAATATGAACATATTTGAGCAAGGGCCTTTGTGGTATAATTGAGTATCTTTTGGGTATATGCCCAATCCTGTTGATTCCCACTTTCCTGAAATACCACTATACTGATTTTCAAAGTAGCTATATAATTTGCAGTCCCATCAACAGTGGAAAAGTGTTACCTTTATTGCATATTCTGTCGAACATAAGCTGTCATCAGTATTTTTGATCTTATCCATTCTGGAAGGTATATGAGGGTTTCTCAGAGTTGTTTTGATTCACATTTCCCTGATGGATAAAGATGTTGAGCAATTTCTTTTTGTTTTGAAAATTGATTTTTACTTGAATACTCATGTTTTTCTCTGTATATTCATAAAACTGATTTCTAGCAGTAAAACTGAGAAAATAAGTTATTCTATTACCAACCAGATATTTAGAAATAGGTTAAAAAGCAGTCCTCTATTCCAACAATGAGCAAAAAATGTGTCAGAATTAAATTCTTATCCTCTAAAAGGGAATAAACAAGAAAAAATGAGGGAGGGAGAATTCCACTGAAACACACTAGAAACATCATGTTCTCCGTAAGTCTTGAGAGCCATAGCAACACATAAAAACATAAAGAATGCCAAGGTCCAGATGCTCTTACTGCAAAATTCTACCAGACATTCAAAGAAGAAGTAATAACAATACTCAACAAACTGTTCCATACTGTGGAAACTGAAAAAACGTTACCAAACTCTTTTTATGAGGCCACAATCACCCTGATACCCAAGACACTCAAAGATGCAACAAAGAAAGAGAATTACAGACCAATTTCCCTCATGAACATTGGTGTGAAAATACTCGACAAAATTCTGGCAAACTGATTACAACAACATATAAAAAATGTCCACAACGATCAAATAGGCTTCATCCCAGAAATGCAGGGATGGTTCAGCATATGAAAAACTATAAATGTCATCCATCATATAACCAAATTGAACAAAAAAAATTTGTTATGGAATTTGTGAAATATCATTCAGCTATTTAAGATTCGTCTGTTAAGAATTCTATTTGGTTCTGTATTCCACTTTTAATTGGGTCATTTGGGATGTGATGTTTAGTTTTTTGAATTATTCATGTATTTCAGAGATCAGTTCTCTGTGACATGTAGGGATGAGATGATCTTTTTCCATTCTGTATGTTGCCATTGTGTTTTATCCTCTATAAAATTTTAGAGAAGACAGAGGTCTAAAATCCTTTCTTCACTGGCCTTATATTTCTCTTTTCACCTCCCTAGTGCACCTCCTAAGTTCTGGGATGAGTGAGTACATCTCCTGCTTATCTTTCTGGGTTAGTGAAACATTGCTCAGGAGGATATTCTCCAAATCCATCAATTTGCCTGCAAATATTAGGATATTATTTTTTCTTACTGCCGAGTAGTACTTCATTGTGTAGATGTACCACAGTTTGTTAATTCATTCTTCAGTTGAGGAGCATCTAGGTTGTTTACAGGTTGAACTAATGTGGCTGGAGTGCAACTGTACATCTTTAGGGTATACACCCAGGAGTGGTATTGTTCGGTCCTTGGGGAGATTAATTCTCAGTTTTCTGAGAAACTGCCATACTGCATTCCAGAGTAGCTGAGCAAGCTTACACTCCCACCAACAATGGAGGAATGTTCCCCTTGCTCCACACCCTCTCCAGCATAGGCTGTCATCTGTGTCTTTTATCTTAGCCAATCTGACAGGTGTGAGGTATTATCTCAAAGTTGTTTTCATTTGCATTTCTCTGATGGCTAAAGATGTTGAGCACTTTTTCATGTGCTTTTCAGCCATTGGTAATTCTTCTGCTGAGAATTCCCTTTTTAGTTCTGAACCCCATATTTTGATTGGGTTATTCAAGCTTTTGGGCTTTAGTTTCTTGAGTTCTTTATATATTTTAAAGATCAGTCCTCTATTACTTGTAGGGTTGGTAAAAATCTTTTCCCATTCTGTATGCTGTTGTTTTGTACTATTGACAGTGTCCTTGTCTTTACAGAAGTTTCTCAGTTTCCAAAGGTTCAAACTTATTGATTGTTTTTCTTAGTGTCTGTGCCACTGATGTTATATTTAGGAAGTGGTCACCTGTGCCAATTCATTGGAGGGTATTTTGCTCTTTTGTTTCTATCAAGTTCAGAGTGGCTGGGATTATATTGAGATCTTTGATCCACTTGGATTTGAGTTTTGTGCAGGGTGACAAGCTTGCATCCATTTACATTTTTCTACATACTACCAACCAGCTACGCCAACACCATTTGTTAAAGATACTATCTTTTTTTTCCATTGAATTTTTTGAGCCTCTTTGTCCATGATCAGGTGTCCATAGTTTTTTGGGTTAATGCCCGGATCCTCAATTCAATTCCATTGATCCACAGTGTGTTTTTATGCCAGTACAAGGTATTCCATGCGTGTAAACATTCTGTTGTAATATAAATCGTCAAATAGAACACTATCTAATTCTAAAAATAGGCTTTATCTATTTTCCTGTGTGATTTTGGGGATGAGTCTGAAACAGGTAAATAAACCTTATTTTATGTGCCCAAGATGTATTTAACAAATTGTGGTTCTTTAATCTCTCCAAGATTTCTGCATATGACAACTGTGACCATTACTGTCAAATACCAGTGAGGTCTCCATGAATAAGATGGAGCCCTGCAAAGACAAATCCACCTGGCCTATGCTATCACCATTAAGATGACAAGTACCATCCAAAAAAATCACCTTTGGAATGCAAACTACTCAAGACGACTTTTGACAATTTACCTAGGTTGGTACAGACTTGTAGACTACTTTAGTCAAGACATTGACTAAGCTTTCCCATTACATCAACACTGGATAACTACTAGTTCTCCCAGGACTTGACCTTATTCTCAATTTTTTCAGTCTTCTAAATATACCATCAATCTCAGACAAGTGAATGTAACTTTAATAATGCAACGTCCTTATTTCCAAGATGTGAGGTGGGTGGGGTTTGGTTGACTGATGTGATGTAGGATGTCTTTCTGCATGCTGTGAATGTGCTTTGTTGAAATTTGTTAATAAAGTAGCTGTTTTGGCCTACAGCAAGGCAGCCTAAGCTGCTTTGTTTCTAAAAACTGGCCAAGGAAACAGAGTGCTCCTGAGAAAATGCTGCTGGCAAAAAGCTGTCTTTGACTCTATTTCCATTTTGTCATAAGAACAGAAATGTAAAATTTACTATATACAGCTAATGCTTTTGTGAGACTTCAGAAACCAAGTCTTTATGAGGGTTATGTTGCATATTCAAGTCTACATACCACTCTTTACCAATCCCTACTTAAAAGGCATAACTAGAAAGCTATTTTTTGCTTTATATTTGTGTTCTAGAATCCTTTTTAAGTTTTCTGTGGCTTCATGTAGGTATATATTTCCCATATTAGAATGCTATTTGTATTAAGAAGTTTTTCTTTTCTACCTGACTAGTTTTCAGCCATTTTTTCCAAAGAAATACACAAAGGTTTATATTAATTATAAGCTATTTGGTCTATAGCTCTGGTTTCTTACTTGCTGACTATTAATATTTAAGTTAACCCTTATTTCAATTTATATTAAGCCTTGTGGCTTGGTATCTTTTTGGTCAGAGCAACATTGTATTCCACTTTCTTTTTGTCTCACGGTTATCTGCTTCTCTGCTCTTTCACTTTCCAGAATTCTCCTAGTCTGGTTGCCCAACATCTACTTCCTTTCGAGCTATTTGATCAGTTGGCTGTTTATTAAAACAACAGGAGTGACAAATATTTACAATATTCAAGAACATAATCGCTCAGCAGCCCCATCCCTTCCCAATAATTCCCTGTCAGTTAAATGATAATGGAAAAATTAAATTCAATACTATTTAGGGTGTGGCCACTGATACTTTTTCCATAATAAATTGTAGATGTCTACACCCATGAACATTTGAAATATGCTAATTGGACTTAATGAGCTATGAGGAAACAACACAAAATAAGAAAAAGAAGAAATCATGTTTGGAGAGCAATGTACTAGAAAACAAATGGAGAGGGAAATGGACAATAAACATAAGGATTTATTGTATACAAGTATGAAGTAATCAGAGAAAAATTAACACATTCAGATCAGCCATGGACACATATGAAATTATCAAACAAAAAAGTACATATTTCAGACCAGATTAGACATTAAATAATATCCTCCTGATACATATGTGATGTTTCCTTTCTTCATGCTCCAAAGTTTTCAACATGTGGTTGATTGTTTTGTTAGCCTCTTTAAGTTCTAAAACAAATTGTCACAAATTATGGTATCTAACCAAGATTTTACTAAGTACTCCTTTATATTAGGAATTATATATGTATTTTATAAGTTCACTCCTCCTTTCTTAGTGGTTTATATTCCTTCCTTTATAAAGTCAAGTGTATTGTAGACATGAGAATTACTTGTCTCATCAGTGATCTTTAATGGATTCCCAAATCTGACAAAACTAAAACAAACAAACAAGATCATATAGGCTTAGACAGAAAGATGCTATACTGAAAAAATATTATCAAATACATAGAGTGTTGAAAAGATTGCTTTGGCTACTCCATGGTCTGCTCTGGCCTTATAGACCATGTATGTCACTATTTATGCAAATTAAAATTTAACTGTGCAGTTCTCCTGCCCTCTGCTGTAGGCAGCATAAATTGTATCCATTTTTTACAAACAGGAGACACCATTTGTCACTTAATTCATAAGAGTGGTCATTCTGTCTATTCCTTCTTTTTACACAGCTGTACTAACCTCATGATTTGCATATTGCTCCATAGGGAGGCCCTTTCTTTGAAAGTCCAGGACAAAAGCTGGCCTCACTTTCTGCCTTGACTACTCAGAACTTCTCATATTAAGTTCTCAGAATGAAGTGTTCTCCTGAGCTCCTGTGGCTGCTTGTACTCTGGATCCATGGTAAGAAGAGAAACTAAGACGAAGAAGGAGAAAGCATTTAGAAAAATAAAGATTTCTGGGGCCCTGCCTATACAGATGCATTTTCTGCCCATGCATGAGATTGCTTGTCTTTTTTGCTAGGGTGGGCTTGTGAGATTTAGAAGGTAAAGGGAGGAGAACCCATGCTCTTGTGCCAACTCTGATAAGTATCAAATCACATGGTCCATGTGATTTCTAGAGAGTTTCTATGTTCTCTCTACATAGGCATTTCATAAAAAATAATTTTAGAAAAGAAATATGTTAAGAATAATTAATTAGAAAATAAAGAAAAATATTTTGTAGTTAATTTTGTTTGTTAAGAAACTTTCTTTTTTTTTCAAGATACAGTGGAGATATTGTGATGACACAGGATGCTCTCTCTATCCTGTTAGTCTTGGAGAATCAGCTTCCATTTCTTACAGGTCTAGTAAGAGTCTTGAATATAATGATGGCAAGATATACTTTCGTTGGTTTTTGTTGGTTTTTACAGAGACCTTATCAGTCTCCTCAGCTCCTGATCTATTTGGTTTCCAACCGTGTCTCACGAGTCCCAGATAGGTTCAGTGGCAGTGGGTTAGAAACAGACTTCACACTGAAAATCAGTAGAGTAGAGGATGTGGATATGGGTGTTTATTACTATCTTCAAAATTTAGAGTATCCTTTCACAGAGACACAGCCCTGAACAAAAACTAGGTTGATTGAGATGATAAAGTTGCATAATGTTTATTGTTTTGGGTGCAACAGGGTTCAGTCATCATGTCTGAATATGTACTGTTTGCTTCTAACTTTCAGCTATTGAAAATATAATTCCTGATTTTAGCCATTCTGAGAGGTGTAAGGTGGTACCCAAAGTTGTTTTGATTTGCATTTCTTTGATGGCTAAATTTACTGAGCAATTTCTAAGTGTCTTTCACCCATTTGTAATTCTTCTACTGAGAATTTCCTTGATACCTCTGCACACCATTTATTAATTGGGTTATTTAGGTTTGGGGGCTCTAGTTTCTTGAGTTCTATACATATTTTAGAGATCAATTCTCTGTCAGATGTAGGGTTTGTGAAGATCTTTTTCCATTCTGTGAGAAGTCATTTTGTCTTATTGACTGCTTTCTTAGCTTTAGAGAACCTTCTCAATTTCAGAAGGTTCTTTTTATTAATTATTGATCTTAATGTCTGTGTAACTGGCTTTATGTTGATATTTTCATTTTTATTTTATTTATTTAATTATATATTTATTATTTTACATCATGTATCCTATCAAACTCAGTTATTTGGCCTCTCCGATTCATACCCACTCTTAAGATCTCCCCATTTACAAAAACACTAATTCATGTTGCTTACATACTTACTGGAGCATAATTAAAATCCCTTGGCCAGATCCTTTTGACTCATTGGGATTTGAGTTTTGTGAAAGATGATTGGTATGGATTTATCTGCATTTTTCTACATACTATCATCCAGTTATGCCAACACCATTTGTCAAAGATGTTTGGACACTTTTTCAAAAAACAGGTGTTCATAAGTATGTAGATTAATATCTGGGTGTTCAAATCAATTCCATTAATGCACAAGTCTGTTTTTATGCGAGAAACAGACTTTTTTTTTTAAACTGTAGGTCTACAGTATAGCTTGAAGACAGGGATGGTGATTCCTCCTGAAGTTCTTTTATTGTTTTGGAAATTCTGGTTTTCTTGTTATTCCATATTAAGATGCCTATCATTCTTTCAAGATCTGTAAAAAAAAAAATGTGATGGGATTTCATTGAGGATTGCATTGACTCTGTAGATTGCTTTTGGTATAATTGCCATTTATACTATTTTTATCCTACCTATCCGGGAATATGGGAGATTTTCTTATTTTCTGATATCCTCTATAATTTCTTTCTTCAATGACTTGAAGTTTTTGTCAAACAGTTCTGCTCCTTCTTTGGTTAGTGTTATGTCAAGATATTTAATGCTATTTGCAGTTATTATAAAGAGTGATTTTTTTCTTATTTCTTTTTCATCCCTTTCATACTTAGTGTATAGAAGGCCTATTTTTTGAGTAAATCTTGTACCTTGCAACATTGCTGTAGGGATATATCAGTTATAGGTGTTCCCTGGTGGATTTTTGGAGCTCACTTTTGTATATGGTTATATAATTTGAAAATAGAGATAGTTTGAATTCTTCCTTTCCAATTTATATCCCATTAATCCCCTTCTGTTTTCTTATTGCTTTAGCTAAATCTTTGAAAAGTATATTGAAAAAAATAAAGAGAGAGAAGACAGCCTTGTATTGTTCCTCATTTTAGTGAGATTGCTTTGAGTTTTTCTCCATTTAGTTTGATATTGGCTGTCTGCTTGATGGATATATTAGTGCAATTATATGTTACATTGTAAATGATTGTCCCACCTATGGGTTTAATAAAAAGCTGATTGGCCAGAGGCAGATAGGAAGTGTGGGTGGTATAACATACTAAGAAATCTCAGGGAACATCTCAGAGCAGAGGCCAGACCACACAGAGATGCAAGAGATACACGACAAGAAAACTGCAGAAGATGGAGAGGAAAGAAGGTGAAATGTTGCTCTACAAAAAGGGACCAAGCTACATGGTTGAACAGGACAAGAAAAATGGGTTAGTTTAAGTGTAAAGAGTTAGCAAGCTATATGCCTGGGTCAATCAGCATAAAATTAATATAAGCATCTGTATGTTTCTGTGATTTTGTGGGCCTGTGTGTGTTTCTGCAGGCCTGCCAGAGTGATAGTCAAATCTCATAACAAGTCACCACAGTATATCATCCTTCTTATATTTAGATATTTCTGTATTCTTGATCTCCTCAGAACTTTGATCATGAAGACTATTGGATTGTTTGAAAGACTTTTTCAACATCTAATAAGATGATCATGAGATTTTTTTCTTTCAGTTTGTTTATATGGTGAATGACATTCACAGTTATTTGTGTGACCCATCCCTGCATCTCTAGTATGAAGACATTGTGATTGTGGTGGATGATATTTTGATTTGGGGTTGGATTTGATTTGCAAGAAGTTTATTAAATATATTTGCATCAATGTCCATGAAGGACATTGGTCTTTAATACTATTTCTTTGTTGCATCTTTGAGTGGTTTTGGTATGAGGGTGATTGTGGCATCATGAAAAGAGTTTGGCAATGATACTTCAGTTTCTACTTTGTGGAACAGTTAGAGGAGTATTGACATTTGTTCTTTTCTGAATGTCTGGAAGAATTCCTCACTGAAACCTTCTGGTCCTGAGTTTTCTTACTAGGGAGACTTTTAATAACAGCTTCAATTACCTTTGAGGTTATAGATCTATATAGGTCTTTTATTTGATCTTAATTTAATTCTGCAAGTGGTACCTGTTCGGAAAACTGTCCTTTTTTTCTTTTTTTTTTTTCATAGGTTTTCACTTTAAGTGGAATATAGATATTCAAAGTATGACCTGATAATTCTTTGGATTTCCCAGGCATCTATTGTTATGTCTCACTTTTCATTTCTGATTCTGTTAATTTGGATACTCTTACACTGCTCTTTAGATAGTTTAGCTAAGAGTTTGTCTATCTTGTTGACTTTCTCAAAGAACCAACTCTTTGTTCCATTGATCCATTGCATTGTTCTATTTATTTCAATTCTATTGATTTAAGCACTAAAGTTGATTAATTCTTGCTGTCTACTCCTTCTAGGGTAGTTTGCTTCTAATTGTTCTAAAGGATTCAGTTTTGCAATTTGATTTCTTGTGTGAGATTACAGCCTATGCTGGAGAAGATGTACAGCAATAGGAATACTCCTCCACTCTTGGTGAGAGAGAGATATACAGTCACTCTGGAAAGCAGTATGGAGTTGCCTCAGATAACTGGAAATATATGTCTCTAAGGATTCAGCAATACAACTATTGGGCATGTACCCAAAAAAGCACATTTGTACACCAAAGGCATTAGGTCAACTATGTTCATAGCACCATTATTTGTAATAGAAAGAACGTGGAAACAATCTAGATGCACCTCAACTGAAGAATGGATTAATAAAGTGTGGTATATTTACACAATGGAGTACTACTCAGTAGTCAAAAATGATAATCTAAAATTTTCAGGTAAATGGCTAGATTTGGAGAATATTCTTTTGAGCAAGGTATCACAATCCCAGAATGATAGGCATGGCATATGCTAACTCATAAGTGGATTTAAGACAAAAAAGCAAAGAATATCCAAGCTTCAAACCACAATCCCTAAAAGCTTGGGATAAGAAGGAATTTGTATGAGATATCCAGGGATTCCCCTAAGAAGAGAAAATAAAGACATCCTTAGCATAATGAATTTCACCCAAGAAGAGGTGAAAACAAACCATGAGAGAAGTAGATGGTTGAGTGAGAGGAGTATCAAAGAGAAAGAACAAAAGAGATGAATATCTTGATAGAGGAAAACAATGTGAGCCTGGAAAGAGACCTTGTGCATGGAAAATCTTCAAGAACTCACATGATGTCCTAGGCTAGACCTCCAACCATTTGGGGATGGGGTGCCAAATAGTACTTCACTATAATAAAATGAATAACCACCCTAAGTGCTGTCACATAACCCATATCCAACAATGAATGGAGGTAGAGATATAGATCCATGGCTGATCACTGGGCAAGCTCTGGGTCCAGTTGGATATTGGGGGAAGTGAGTCTGTATGAGCAAGGGGGTAGGAATTAGAAAGAAGGGTCTCACAGTGATGACTCACTAGAGCTCTTGGTAACTTACTGAATCAAGAACAACCACTGGGAAACCAGCCAGAAAAGAGGGTAGGCTCTCTAAATGTAGGCACCTTTGATTGTCAATGACTATACTTGGAACCTCAAGGGCTGGGATCAGACTGTGTTTCTGTGCTTGGGCTAGCACCTTGAAACTTATTCCCTCCAAAGGACTGCCTAAACTAACCTTGATATTGCGACCAGGAAATCAGACTTGCCTGGAGTGGGTTCTGATCTACCTTGGGTCTTGAACTATTGTGGGAGGGGATAGTGTGATGGGGTAGAGGAAGGCTGACAGTGGATCAGGATGAATTGGGAGGAGGGAAGGGATGGCAAGTCAAGCATACATGGGAAAAAAACCTTTTTAAAAATATATAAATTTTTAAAATTTATGATATAAACTTAAATCAGGATAGATTAAATTTGATTTTTCACATGAATTCAAGTTTGATTTTTATAAAAATGTCATTATATTTTTGTTAGATTTTTAATCTAACAGACTTGCATTTTTAAGCCCTTAATCAAAATAAGCACTTGCTTTGAACAAACTTTTATATATTAAAATATATGCATTGACAACTAAAAAAAAAAAAGAAGACAATATTGTTTCTTAGGAGTGAACAATTCCCTGAGATTTCTCAATGGTAGTTAGTATAGGAGGATTTATCTCCAGAGATCAGATGTTATACTGTCTTACAAGATTTGAGAAGGTGATTTATTTATGGTCAGTGTTAGACAGGATGGCAACTTGAGCACAATTACTTCAGTGTGCATATCTTTGGCCCTGCATTGAATCTTTATTCTTATTTACAGACAGCACATGACTCAAGATTTATCTGTGGATATATTTGTTGCACTTTCCAAAATGACTACATTGAATACAATTTTCTTTCCTAATTTTTACTTTCAAGTTTTTTTGAGAAAAGGTTGCAAAGACAGGATTGATAGACAGTATATAATGTAACTAAGCAACAATACAAATTGTGTTAAGACTTTGTAAAAGAAAGTTGCTCAAAGATTCAAAATACAGAGTGTTTAAGTCCTCAGAACAAGTGGTACTTCAATATTTAAAAAGAAATTATTATCTAAACTAAAGAACTAAAATTATAGTCAAATTAATCAACAATAAATCTAACAACCAAGTCCATAAATGAGCAGATAAAATAAAGATACAGTTCACAAAATAAAATTCAATAAAAAACTTACATTCTTACCATTTTTCTCTCTCATATTTCTGTCCCTGAGCCTTGAAAATAAGATATATTTCCTTGTTTGGTTGAGCATAGTGCTAACATTGCTCTCTCCACTATCACCATTTGGGAGTCTCTGTTATAGTCACGATCCACTTCAACAGGAAACATCTCTAATGAGGTCTGAAAGACACACTAATATATGTTATATGTAATATATATAAGTTATATATATATAATTTGGAAGAAATTTTAATACTGAGTCTATTTAGCTAAATAATAATAGTTGATCGATTTTGGGGACTCATGATCTCTGACACATTTTATTTGTAGGCACAATGGTATCATCAGGAATATGTTTCTTCTAATGGGGTAAATCTTAAGATGAATTTTAAAAAACTGGTGAATAGTAACATCCATGCCACACTTGGTCACTTGATCAAATCTTTCATTCAAAGTAAGATATCACATGTTAGAAAGAATGTTTATTTTTTACCCTCAGAAGATCACATAACACCTTTTTAAAACAATGAACTATCAGGGTCTTCCTTTTCTCTTGTCAATACTCATTTGATTTTTTTTTAAAAATCATTTTTCAAGTATGTGTAGTGTTTATATAAGTAGTAGTTCAGCATCATATTCTTGTGAACTGTCTTGGTTTGGACATAATATCTGTGATAAGCATAATAACCACAGATATTTTATAAAAATAAGTTTTTATTTTGAGTTAATGTTTAAAATTTGATTTTAGGATGGCAGTGAGAGGGCATAGTGGCTGAAGTAGAAACTGATTCCTCACTTCTTTAACTACCTGTAGAAAGAAAAGAACAAAAATTGAATGGTATGTAACTTGCACCATGTAACATACTCTTCAAGCAAGCCACCATACCTATACCTACATAAGTACAGTACACTCACCTGAGATCCAAGAATTTAAGCACTTGAACTTCATGGGTACATTCTCTTTCAACTTACTACAGCAAACAAGAACAATAAAAATCACCTACATTAGCTGGTATATCTCAGTGTTTTCTTTATCAGGTCTTGAATAGAAGTATTTAAAACCTGGCTCAGGGACTATTGTTTGGCAACATGCAGCTTCTAAAATGAACATAATGCCTAGTTTAGGCTACCTCTACTATAACTCTGTAAGAATATGCATGTAAATGACAAAATAATAGGTTATGTTATGGTCTTTTACAACATTCTTAAAAATGTTGAAAAAATTTTTTCCGTACCCAAACAGCTCCTTAGTACTTTCTGTCCACACATCTCCACATGTATCACTGACTCTCTGTCATTATTCTCTTTTCCCCTTTTGGGTCACCTGTGTGCTATCTCTCTCACTTAAGATATTTCTTTCTCTTTCCAACCACAATAATTTCCCACCTTTAACAACTACTTCACATTACGCACACAACTTTCCAGGCTACTCTACAAAATACAATTTTCTCCAGGTGTATCTATTTACCTAAACGTTTTATAATTTTGTTTTGTTCTAAACAAATAAAGAATATTTTAACAATAAAGAAAATGTTATATTGATGGATGGAACTGATTGCAACTGAAGAAAATCATATTAATTGAACTAAGTGAATATCAGAATGATAACTGTCATTTGTTTTCTTTCATGCATGCTTACTTGATTCTATATAAATATATATAATCAAATGAATGCATATGATACAAATTGGAAGGGAAACTAGAGAAGAAAACCTAACATGGTTTTAGATGATGCTGAGATGAAAAACCAAGGACCAAGGTATTTATTAAGAAGGTGGTACATCTACACAATGGAATGCTACTCAACAGTAAGAAAAAAAATGATATCCTAAAATTTGTAAGCAAATGGATGGATTTGGAGAATATCCTCCTGTGCAAGAATCACAAACCCAAAAAGATAAGCAGGGGATGTACTCACTCATTAGTGGACTCTAAACAAAAAAAGTAAAAAGCAAAATATGTCCAAGCTACAAACCACAATCACTAAACAGCTTGGGTTCTGAAACACTTTGGACCGGCACCTTGGACCCCATTCCCTCCTGATGAACACCTGACACAGCCTTGATGTTGGGGTGAGGAAAGTGGATCTGCCAGGAGTGGATGCTGAATTAAGCCACATTGGAACCTTGGGACTGCAAGCCCTTACTGAGGAGGAGATAAAGTGATGTGGAGAAGAGAGAGTGACTGGGAGGGTTGGGCGTGGGAATTGATGTTGAACATGGGTATACATGGATAAAAATTATGACTTTATTCATAACAAAAAGGAAGGTTACTAATTACATGATATTACAAACAAAGGGGAATAGCATAGTGGAGTAGCATCACTCAGGGAGAGTCTAATGTCTGGCATCAAACACAGTATTCATGCATAAATATTAATGAGGGAGTTTGGTCTGTAATTCTCTTTCTTTGTCACATCATTGTGTGATGTGAGTAGCACTGTGACTGTAGCCTCTTAAAAAGAGATTGACAAAGGTTCTTTAATTTTTATTGTGTGGAAAAATTTGACAAGTATTGGTATTAGTTCTTTGAAATTCTGGTATAATTCTACACTGCAGCTATCTGGTTCAAATTATTTTAGAGACTTTTAATAACTGTTTCTATTTCTTTTGTGGTTATAGGTAGGTTTAGGTTATTTATCTGATATTGATTTAGTTTTGGTAAGTGGTATATGTCCAGAAAGCTGTCCAGTTTTTTAAGGTTTTCAGTCTTTTCAAGTACAGATTTTTGAAGTATGACCTAATGATTCCCTGGTTTTCCTTAGTGTCTGTGGTTATGTCTACCTTTTTGTTTTTGATTTTCTTACTGTGGATATACCTCTGCACTTTGGTTATTTGGATAAGTTATCTTGTTAATTTTCTCAAAAAAAACCCAACACTAATTTAGTGATTCTTGGTATCCCCCCCCAGAGTCTCTGAATCTTGACCACTTATCAACTCTCTCTCTCTGTTTCCACACAGTAGCAAAATGAATCTTCTAATATGGAAAACAGACTATATATCTTGCTTCCTCTCCAGCTTCTTCTATGTGTTATTACACCTTTTGTCTGATATTGCTTCTCAACAGCCCTGTCTTTCACATCCTGACACAGTGACAACATTTCTGTTTGGGCTACTCACTGAACAATATTTTTATATTGCTTTTTTAAAGTCAATATCAAACTATATAAAAAAGAAAATCAATCAGAATCGATTAAAAATCCCATGCAGTAATAAAAATTCTCTTTGTTCTAAAATACATTAAACATAAAGAAATAAAATCTAAAGTTTCTCAAGCCAGGTTAGGCTCAGCTACAATTGAAGAAATCACAGTAGGTCACACCTAATGCCCACGGAAGCACTATGGTCACCACAAATTTTTGCTAAGTAACCCTTCTACACTCAAACCAGAATATTTGCTTTGTTTTGTGTGTGTGTGTGTGTGTGTGTGTGTGTGTAGGGGTGTGTTTTAAATCACTTTATTCATCCATCATCTTTCAATGGAAAAGAATTTTTTTTTTTTAGTACACTAATGAGTGAGTACAACCTTGCTTATCTTTCTGGGTTTGTGAGACCTCGCTCAGGAGAATAGTCTCCAAATCCATCCTTTTGCCTGGGAATATTAGTATATTTTTTTTCTTATTGCTGAGTAGTACTCCAATGTGTAACTGTTCCACAATTTGTTAATCCATTCCTCAGTTGAGGGGCATCTAGGTTGTTTCCAGTTTCTTGCTATTAGGAATAATGCTACAATTAATAATGCTACAGTTAAGTTAATGCTTTTGGGGTGTGAATGAGTGTCTTTAGGGTGTGTGTGTGTGTATATATATATATATATATATATATATATATATATATACATATATACATATATACATATATGTATATGTCGCGCGCAACCTTGCCAGCAAGGAAGACACAACACCAGATTCTTCTCTTTGCAGTTTATTCGGGTCCTTTACAATCTGGTTTCCACTGACTGACTGACTAACTCACTCTCTCACTCACTCCTAACTCCTAACTACTAACTCTCTAACTCCGGGGGGGAAGCCTGCTCTTAGCTAAATACCCTCAGGGCATCCAATCCAAGATAGCCACGTGGGCATCACCAATAGGCTCAGATACGCGGAAGCAAGCCAGATCCTTGGCCTAGCCAAATATGGAGTTGTTTACCAGGGAGAGTGCTCAAGGCCACCACCATCTTATGGTGTGGCTGTACTCAGCTCTCTACAGTTCCCCCTTTTTAATATAAAAGCAACAGGCAAGAGTAGAGGCCTGATTTCTGTAGTGCAAAGGAACATATACTAATGCTTCTCCAGGTGTCCTCCACCCAGACAACATCAGACCTGTCTGATACCCCTTTTTTACAGAGGCAGGAATGAGGGTATCAACCCGCATGCAATCAGGCATGCTCTTCTTGGGCTCCAAACCTCGGTGGTACCAAGCCTCGGTGGAATCCAAGTGCAGTGTGCAAGCCTTGCATCCTGTGCTAGAAAAATTAACCTTTCAAGGTAGCCAGCCAAACATGAGGGGACTGTCCCATCTCCAAAGCAGCAAAGGCTTGTAGAATCATGGCTGCATTACGATGTTGAGTGAACCTAATACGGCAAATGTACCACAGGCACACTAGGAATATCAGCACCATAAGGCCAGCCAGAGCTCCCACCCCCGCCCACTCTTTAAGGTGGCCCATAGCAGTGGAAATCCAGGAAGACAGCCCTTCTGCCAGCCCGACATCTATCCGAATTGAATTCACTGTGACAATAGCCACTCTCAGCTGCTCCATCAGGTGATCAAATTCTCCCGTCCAATTACCTAAAAGATAGCTAGACAATCATTTAGACAAGTTGGCAGCATGGGTAAAATTCTCATACTGTACGCTGGTAATACATAGTCCTTGGAACTTCCATTCGCTGCCAAGCTGAGCCAGCTGCCACAAGACATCAACTTGCTCTTGAACTAAATCAATCCTCTGATTGACAATCATCAATCCTCCTTTCAACTGAGCAGCGGAATTCTGCTGTAAATCTAGTGCTCGTGCCGTGCCAGCTGAAAGATCATTCAAGACTTGTGCAGTTTGCACCATGCGGCTCATGGCAATGGCAGCCATGGTGGCACTAACAGCCACTAAGGAAATGGCTGCAACTATGGCAGCAGTTATTCCAAAATCTCTCTTAGGTCTAAAAAGCGACATGGTATTTGGAGCCACTACAGGAACTGGTATCCATCTGAGCAAGTGTACTACAACAGCAAATCTAAACTCACTAGCATTCCAGCATTGAGAATAAAAGCAACTGTCACTAGAACAAATGCTAAAAGCAAACCGACTTACAATAAACATAAAAGGAGGAATAACACACACAAGTGTAGGCTCATATTCAATAAGAGAATAATTCTTAGCTATTAAGCAACTACCTCCTATAGCTCAAGGATAACTAGTGAAATTGCATGTAAAATTTCCCAACCCAAAAAATCCTCCTTTAATCATAAGTAAAGCTTCAGCATGTAAACAACTACCATTAACCCCGGATAAAAGCCAATTATCAAAAGGATTCACACTCATCCTCATCTGGTTATGATTCTTACTAACCCTCAATCCAGGGGAAAAGATAAAATCCTTCCTATCATCCGCCCAAACTGCTTTATGTGATTGACATCCTGTCCAAGGCCACATCCCGCCCCTATTGTTGCCCAAACAAAAGGGAACCCACTTTGGCTGAGAAAGGGGAAATTCCACCTGAGAAAGAGGTAATTCAGTCGCCCCCATTCCAGGAACAAGGCCATAAATCCAAGTAGCATTGGATGTAACTGAACAACTCCATGTCTTAGCATAAAACTGACCAAAAACCATCCAGTCTGAAACATGGACAGAGGAATGCAAGGAGAAAATTGAATGGTACTATTCCAATCAGCATCAAAACATAAAGTTCCTTCTAAAGCAAAAGTTCTATTTTCTCCCAGAGGGGCTATTTCTGCATCTAAAGGATAATAGGGAATGTCAAGAGACTTATTAGTAGTAAAAAGACGTGGAAAAAGCTGAGCATCATGCCGAACCGGCATTGGTTTGGGAAACACCGACAGAATTCCCCATCTTGATTCCATCATTACTATGTGGCTCAGCAAAAGCATCATCAGGATCAACAGCAACATCCATTTACTATTCCTCGCCATCTTTCTTTTCACTTGAAACTCTTCTGGTCAGGCGTTCTGGAACCCACACTGGATCTTGCTGATCCTGGGGAAAAACACAAACAGAACCTCCTGGCCATGTCTGCACGGGATCAGGCCCTCGCCAGAGGCCTGTCAAGATGTCCTTCCATTTTACCATGCCTTTACAGGCACCATGAGGTGCAGCATGTCTATCTGCTGCAGAATGCCCATGAGCATCCAAATTCAAAAAATTAAGAGTAAATAAAGCTAAGGAAAGTCTCTCTTTTGGGGTACGGCCATGGCCAATTCCCCCTGTTTGTTTTAGTAAACATGCCTTCAAGGTGCGATGGGCGTGTTCCACGACACCCTGTCCTTGAGGATTATAAGGCAATCCATGATTAAGTTGTATTTCCATTTGTTGACAAAAAGAAGAGAATTGTCAACCTGTGTAAGCTGGGCCATTGTCAGTCTTTAACAGAAGAGGCTTACCCCACAAATCCCATGCTTCAAGGCAATGTGCAATAACATTACGTCCCTTTTCACCAGACATAGCAGTAGCATGTATGATACCAGAACAGGTATCCACTGACACATGTACATACTTAAGCGTGCCAAATTCTGATATATGAGTCATATCCATTTGCCAAATTTTCATGGGTAAGAGACCACGGGGATTTACTCCCAAGCTAGGTGGATTCAGAAAAGTAACACACTGTTGACAGTCTAAAACTATTTGTCTGGCATCAGCTCGGGACAAGGAGAACTTTTGCTGCAGAGTCTTAGAACTGACATGAAAAGACTGATGAAATTGTCTTGTATTGTCAAGAGCAGAAACAGGAAAGAACCATGGTTGTCTAGTGGCTAGATCAACAACTGCATTGCCCTCACTTAGAGGTTCAGGCAATCCAGAATGAGCTCGAATATGCTGGGGAAAAAACTGTGCATGTCTTGCTAAAATCAACTTCTGCAACTGTTGAAACAAGGTACTGATAGTACCAGTAGGCTTAATAGATCCAGCTACTTCTAAAAGTTTGAGTGCATTAACCACATAAACAGAATCAGAGATCAAATTAAAGGCAAAATGGCAGGCATTAAACACTTCAACCACAATCTGTAATTCCACCATTTGAGGTGAGTTAGGTGAAAATTGAAACTGTACAGGCTGGTGGTTGTGGACCATATAGGCTCCACATCCTGTTTTAAAGCCATCTGTAAAAATATTCACAGCTCCAGCTATGGGCTGAGATGCAGCGGCTTTTGGAAAGACCACCGGGTGTTCCTTAAAAAATGTCATAAGTGGATGTTGGGGATAATGATTGTCAATGTGTCCAAGAAAACTGCATCGTAAAATGGCCCACTCATCAATGGTGGAACACAAGATAGATATTTGAAAAGCAGTATAGGGAACAATAATAGCTACTGGAACTATGCCAAAAAACTGAATGGATTGTTGGATGCCAAGTAAAGCCAAAGTTGTGACTGCAGTTGGATAATGCTCAATGGATTTTGCAGGTGAAATCTTAGGATGGATCCATAACAAAGGACCTTTCTGCCATAACAGTCCTATAGGCTATCGCATGATAGAAAGAATGCACATAATAATGTCTTGATCTTCCTCAACTCTCTTTAAACTCGCTTGCTGCAATCTCTCCTCCACAAGTCTAAGAGCACCCCTAGTGGCATCATCCAATTGTCTGGGTGAATCCAAGGCAGAATCGCCTTGCAAAATAGCATACAAAGGTTTGAGTTCATAGTTAGCTAATTGTAAGTATCCTCTTATCCAATTAATATCTCCTAACAACTTTTAAAAATCATTCAAATTCTTTAACTCATCTTTTCTAATTTCTAATTTCTGGGGAATTACTCTGTTGTAAACAATCTTGGCTCCTAGGTAATCAATAACGTTACTAAACTGTACCTTCTCAGGAGCAATAAACAACCCTTTATCCTTAACAGAACTCACAAGGGTAGTATAGGCTTCATCTAGCATTTCTCTGGTTTTGGCTGCTAATAAGACATCCTCCATATAATGTACACAACGAACTTGTGGAAACTTCTGTCTAATTGGCTGTAATGCTTGACCTACAAAAAGTTGACACATATTAGGACTATTAATCATGCCTTGCGGCAATACTATCCACTCAAATCTCTGATCAGGCTCCTCATGATTACATGAGGGAAGTGTGAAAGCAAATCTTTCTGTATCTTTTTTATATAAAGGTATGGAAAAGAAGCAATCTTTAATGTCTACTGCTATGATATGCCATTGTGAAGGCAAGGCTGTCAACAATGGAAGCCCTCATTGTACTGGGCCCATAGGTTGCATCTGATTATTTATAGTTCTTAAATCATGCAGTAATCTCTATTTTCCTGATTTTTTCTTGATTACAAAAATAGGTGTATTCCAAGGTGTACTGAACTTTTAATGTGTCCTAGCTGTAACTGTTCTTGGACTAAAGCTCTAACTGCCTGCAACTTTTCAAGGGTAAGGGGCCACTGGGGGATCCACACAGGCTCTAATGTCTTCCAAGTTATGGGAATTCCTTCCCCAGCGGCCCCTAGGAAAAACCCAACCCCTGCCTTGATACTCTAGGTTGAGGCTCAATAGGATTCTTTCTACCTTGCAGATGTTTTCCTAGGCCAAAATTTGGATGAAATCCCATATTTTTCATCATGTGTTGTGATGCTGGTGAATATTCATTAGAAAGCTGAAAACCCATGTCCTTAAGTAAGTCTCTGCCCCACAAGGAGACAGGTAAATCTAAGACATATGGCTGGATATGTCCAGAATGACCTTCATCACTCCTCCAAGGGAGTAGCCTGGCACTGGCTGCTGGAGCATCTGTATATCCCAAGCCTCTTAGAGTTTGAGAGGAAGCTTGGGTTGGCCACCCTGAGGGCCAATCTCTCTTTGCTACAATACTCTTGTCAGCACCTGTATCTAACAGCCCCAGAATTTTACCATCTACTGTTAATTCCAACATGGGACATTGGTCTAATTCCAAGGATAAAAAAGTTAAATCTGTCCCAGTGGAACCAAAACCTCCTTCTCCTCTCTCTCTCTTAACAGCTGGGTACTGGCCATGAAGGCTAGGCAGGATCACGATTTGTGCTATTCTATCTCCTGGAGATATAGCTGTAATTCCTTTTGGAGATTCCACCATTATTTTAACTGTTCCTGTATAGTCTGGATCTATAATTCCTGGAAGAACTCTAAGACATCTGAGGGCTGATGATGACCACTCTATCAGCAGACCAACTGTATCAGGGTTAAGTGGTCCTGAGAAATCAGACTCCACCACCTGAACTCCCATTTGAGGGGTTAATATGAGTCTGGTGGTGGCACAGAGGTCCAGGCCTGCGGAGGCTGCAGTAGCTCTCCGAGGTTCTTTGGGTGGCGAAGGGTGGGCCACCTTTCCAGAGTTGTCTCCTCTTTCTGATTCTCTACTGCCCCATATAATTGTGGGCCCTGAGGTCGGGGGCCCCGAAGCCCGTTTTTTGAATGTGTTCCCATCTGATTATTAAGGAGTCGCCCTTCTACATCACTCACAGAGCGGCATTCACTTGCCCAATGCCTCCCTTTCCAGCACTTGGCACATATCCCAGGCTGCATAGGACGTGGTGCTTCTCTTCTTGTTCTGCTTCCTTGATTAGGACAATCTCGCTTCAGATGTCCAATTTTACCACAGTTGAAACAATTCTGCCTCTTATTAGTAAGTCTTAACACTGCTGCGGCCAGTCCTGCATTAGTCAATGGTCCTCCAAGCTCTCTACACACCTTCATCCAAACTTCAATTCCTTTACTTTTATATGGTGTAATGGCTGCACGACATTCCTTGGTACACTGTTCATATGCCAGTTGTTTTATCAGAGGCATGGCCTGATCAGGATCACCAAAGATGCAGCTTGCAGCTTGAACTAATCTGGCTACAAAATCAGAAAAAGGCTCAGTGGGACCTTGTAGAATTTTAGTAAGGTTCCTACTCACTTCCTCTCTATTTGGGAGTGATTTCCAGGCTTTTATGCCAATTTTATTAATCTGTTCATACACTTGTGGAGGATAGCCTGTTTGTTGATTGGCAAAACGACCTAGGCCAAGCGACATATCTTTGTCCCATGCCGGATTCCCAGCAGCTTGATTAGCTGCCACATCTTCATTAGCATACTCAATCAAAAAGGCTCTCCAATCTAAATATTGCCCTGGGCTCAGGCAAGCTCGTGCAAGGCTCTGCCAATCAGCAGGAGTCATACAGTGTCTATTCAAGGCTTCCACTTGGGCTACAGTAAAAGAGGCAGCAATCCCATATGTCCGGACTGACTCTGCTAGAGACTTGATCACTTTAAAATCCAATGGTTCCTCATAGCGATTACCCTGTGCATCCTGAAACACTGGGCAGGCAAGCTGCAGCTCTGATCTCACTTCTCACCAGACCTTAGGATCAAAGGAACGATTACTCTTGACCCCTCCTCCATCCTTATAGGATGGTGGAGCAGAAAGTGTAGGTCTGTGACTAACATTAAGCAAAGTCTCTTTCCTCCCTTCCTTCTTCTTCCTCCGGACTGATCTAACTAGCTCCTCCTCCTCTTCTGAGCTCTGTCCTTGTGAATCTGAGATATCAAGAGCCTCCAAGTCAGGATAAAGCCCTCCCCTTCTCCTTGAGATATCGAGGGTCTCTGCATCAGGATAAAGTCCTCTTATTCTCCTCCCTTGCTCGTCCCTCAAGCTTCCTGTTTCTCCAGAACACTCCTCCTTCAAATTGTCTAAAGCTGCTTGTCCTTCCTCCAGTGCTGCAACGCATCTCTGATCTTCTAGGCACCCCCTAATCAACTTCCAGATAGGCCTTACTCCCGCTTTAAGTGTTCCCTGCTCATAGGCAGAATCTATGTCCCTTCCTAATTTCTCCCATGAAGCAACTGTAAGGTTGCCAGACATTGCAAACCATGGTGCAACTGAATCACATTCCTGTAAAAATCTTTCCAAAATACTTGCCTTGATTTTAAGATCCTTAGAATGTAGCAGCTCATGCAGAGCCAAAAATATTGGATGTGAGGTTGAAGACCCCATCCTTATATGACTTTTACTCCTTAATTTTTAAATCTTTTTCTGAGCTTTTCCCAAAGAGCCTCAGCCTTGCTATTGCTGTTATTTTCACTTTAAGCTCAAGTTTGCAATAATTGTCACTGTCACTTTAAACCAAAATTTGTACCTGCTGTTACTTTCATTTTAAGCCAAAACTGCTAAAACTTTTATCTTGAGCTCAATGTTACTGTGTGTCCACAGCATCAAGAGGTTACACTCATCCGTCAATGAGTTCCATCTTCTGCACCTTTATCTACAGGTAGGAGCTACCCTGCTAGTGCCAAGAGGTTTCACCCACTCCTTGGTGAGTTTCCCCTTCTCTGCCTTATCTTTATAGGCCGGAGCTACCCCGCTCTAATCTCGGATCCCACTTTACCTGGGACTTACCAGTGCACCCCCCCAACTGCAGAGAGTTCTGAATCCTGTCGTCCGTTGGCTCGAGTGTAGTTCTTATCTGCCAGGGTCTCGCTCTTATCAGCTTCGTTCCCCGTACGGGCCACCACTTGTCGCGCGCAACCTCGCCAGCAAGGAAGACGCAACACGGGATTCTTCTCTTTGCAGTTTATTCGGGTCCTTTACAATCTGGTTTCTACTGACTGACTGACTAACTCACTCTCTCACTCACTCCTAACTCCTAACTACTAACTCTCTAACTCCGGGGGGGAAGCCTGCTCTTAGCTAAATACCCTCAGGGCATCCAATCCAAGATAGCCACGTGGGCATCACCAATAGGCTCAGATATGCAGAAGCAAGCCAGATCCTTGGCCTAGGCAATTATGGAGTTGTTTACCAGGGAGAGTGCTCAAGGCCAGCACCATCTTATGGTGTGGCTGTACACAGCTCTCTACATGTGTATATATATATATCTATATATATATATATATATAGATATATAGATATATAGATATATAGATATATAGATATACCTATATATATGCCCAGTAGTGTTATTGCTGGATTCTTGGGGAGAGAGATTCTCAGTTTTCTTAGAGATCTCCATACTGCATTTCAGAATGACTGAATCAGTTTACACTCCCAACAATGGGAGAGTTCTACCCTTGTTCCACATCTTCTCCAGCATAGGCTATCTTCTGTGTTTTTGTTCTTAGCCATCCTAACAGGTGTAAGGAGGTATCTCAAAGTTGCTTTTATTTGCATTTCTCTAACAGCTAAAGATGTTGAACAATTTTTTAATTGAAAAATATTTTGTTTACTGACCACAATGCTCAATATTTATATTAAACTATTTTTGTTTTTTATGAATAAAGTCATATTTTTTATTCATGTATACCCTTGTTCAAGCTCACTTCCTTCTCTCACCCCTTCCAGTCAGTGACTTTCAGCCATTTGTAATTCTTCTGCTGAGAATTCCCATTTTAGTTCTGAACTCCAAGTTTTGATAGGGTTATTCAGGTTTTAGGGCTCTAGCTTCTTCAGTTCTCTGTATATTTTAGAGATCAGTCCTCTGTCACTTGTAGGGTTGGTGAAAATCTTTTACCATTCTCTAGGCTGTCATTTTATCTTATTGATTGTGTCCTTGGCCTTACAGAAATTTCTCAGTTTCAGGATATCCCAACTATTGATTCTTCTTGTTAGTATCTGTGCTAATTATGGTGTTATATTATGGAAGTGGCCATCTGGGCCAATGTGTTGTAGGGTATTTCCTATTTTCTTTTCTACCATGTTCAGAATAGCTGGTTTTATGTTGAGGTCTTTAATCCACTTTGATATGAGTTTTGTGCAGGGTGATAGGGTTGGATCTATTTGCATTTTCAACATACTGCCATCCAGGTATGCCAACACCATTTGTTGTAGATATTTTCTTTTTTCTGTTGAATATTTTGTACCTCTTTGACAAAAATCAGGTGTTCATAGGTGTGTGGGTTAATGTCTGTGTCTTCAAATCGATTCCATTGATCCCCAAGTCTGTTTTTATGCCAACAGTACCAGTCTGTTTTTAATATTGTAGCTCTGTAGTACAAATTAAAGACTGGGATACTGATGCCTCCTGAGGTTCTTTTGTTAAGCAAAATTGTTTTGGCAATACTTGATTTCTTGTTATTCCAAATGAAATGTAGTATTGTTCTTTCAAGGTCTGTAAAAAAATACAATAATACAAGATAGATTTCTAAAGTATGTCCTGATAATTTGCTGGATTTTCTGGGTGTCTGTCTTTATGTCTCCCTTTTTATTTCTCATTATGTTAATTTGAATACAATCTCTCTGTCTTTTGGTTTGTTTGGACAATGGTTTATGTATCTTGCTGACTTTCTCAATAAACCAGCTTTTGGCTTCATTTATTTTTTTTATGTTGTTCTCTTTGTTTCTATTGGACTGATTTCAGACCAAAGTTTATTTCCTGCCATCTACTCTTTCAAGGTGAGTTTGCTTCTAGTAGTTCTATAGCCTTCAGCTGAGTTGTAAGGTTTCTAGTGTGAGATTTCTCTTGGTTTTTCATATAGGCATGTAGTGTTATGAATTTCTTTACAACACCACTTTCCTTTTTTGCCCTAAGTTTGTGTATGTTGTGGATTCATTTGCATTAAATTCTACAAAGACCTTAAATTCTTTTTCAGCTTTTTCTCTGATCCATAGGTGGCTCAATGTAGAGATGCTCAGTGTCCATGAGACTGTATGTTTTCTGTGATTTTTGTTGTTGTTGAATTATAACTTTATGCCATAGTGGTCTGATATGATACAATAGAATTATTCCCATTTTTTGTGTCTATTGATATTTGCCTTATGACCAAGTATGTGATCAATTTTAGAGAAAGTTGCATGGGGTGCTGAGAAATATGTATATTCCTTTGTGTTTGGATGGAAGCTTCTATAAATATGCATTAATTTTATTTGCAATATAACATCTATTAAACCCCTTATTTCTTTTTTTAGGTGTTTTTATATTATAATTATACATTATTATTTATATATACAATGTTACGATAGTAGAGTTTTTTTTTTTTTACAAATAAGATTGCTACACATATATTTACTTTGTGTTCAGCTTTCCCTATATATCCTTATTCAAGGTCTCTTCCCCCTCCCAACACATCTGGTCATTTTTCTTCTCTGCAACTGCCCATCCCCTCCCTGGGCAGGGAGCAGACAGTCCTATGGTCCCACTGACCCAATAATGCTTAGATCAGTCTCCACTTCTGGCCA
>PVIH01009980.1:0-10914 GCA_004025045.1 Sigmodon hispidus | reverse complement strand
AACCCCTTATTTCTTTGTTGAGACTTTGTCTGGTTGACCTATCCAAGTGTGAAAGTGTGGTATTGAAGTTTTCCACTATTAGAGTTTGACATTTGATGTGATGTTTAAGCTTTAGTTGTATTTCTTTTACATATGGAGGTTCCCTTGAATTAGGGGTCTAAATATTCAGGATTGAGGTAACATCTTGATCAATTTTTTCCTGAGATGAATAAATATTGTTCCTCCTTGTATCTTTTGATTGATTTTAGTCTGAAGTCTACTTTGTTGGATATTAGGATAGCAACGCCAATTGTTTCTTGGGGCCATTTGATGAAAAAGTCTTTTCCCAACCTTTTCATTTCTTTCTTTATGTTGGAAAAGTTTTCTTCTATGATTTTATTGAATATATTATCTTTGCCTTTGAGCTGGTATTCTTCTTTTTCTATTCCCATTATTCTCAAGTTTGGTCTTTTTATGGTGTCCCAAATTTCCTGAATATTATGTGTTATGGCTTTTTGGTTTTGGTGGAGTTTTTTGTTTTTGTTTTTGTTTTTGTTTGTTTTTTTTGAGTGAGTTTATCTATTTACATTATTGAGTATTTAACTCAAGAGATTCATTCTTCTGTTTCTTGGATTCTGTTGGTTATGCATGTATCTGTAGTTCTAGATCATTTCTTCAGATTCTCTATTTTATTGTTGTCTTTGTTTTGTGGTTTCTTTATGGTTTCTATTTCTATTTTCAGTTTCTGGAATGTTTCTTTCTTTTGATTTATCTTTATTGGTTTTCTTTCAAGGATTTTTTCATCTCTTCCAATTTTTTATTTTTTTTCTTATTTCTTTAAGCCACTTTTTTATATTCTCTGTTAAGAATAATGTTCATAAAGATTTTTGTATTGTTGTTTCCTTCTGTTTCCTCTTCATTGCTCTGTTCAGATCTTGATTTTGTAGAACCATCAGCTTGTTCTGGTGATGCCTTGTTGTTTTTTATATTGTTATATGTATTCTTGTACTGATATCTGCCCATTATTTCCTTGGATTATTCTTAGACAGTTTGTAGTAGAATCTTAATAAATTGTGGCTACAGGTTTTTGTGTCTTTTATGTGCTGTGTACATGGAGTCTGTATAATTTCTTACTCTGGTCATGCCATGGGATTCATGCTATCTGAAGCTGCTTGACCCTCACTCCAACATAGTAAGTATTTGCATTTTTAGGTTCAAATTTTATTGATTGAAGCTTTATGTTAGATTATTTCCTGCCATCTACTCTTTTTAGGTGAGTTTGCTTTTAATTTTTTAGAGCCTTAAGCTTTGCTGTTTAATCTCTTATTTGAGAATTCTCTAATTTTTATTTTTATGTACCCACCTAGTGCTTCAAATTTTTCTTTTAGCATCACTTTTTTTTGACTTTTAAATTCTTATTTTTCTTCTTTATTTATTTTGTATTTATCAAAAAAATAGTAAAATGAATTTAAAATGCTGAAAAGTTAACAATAAGTATAAAGAGGATAAGAATCATAAGCATGGCTTATCAAGGGTGATAATGCAAATAAGATTGCTACACATATATTTACTTTGTGTTCAGCTTTCCCTCTGAATTTTTTTTCCATCCTTGTACATCCTTATTCAAGGTCCCTTCCCCCTCCCACCACATCAGGTCATTTTTCTTCTCTGCAACTCCCCATCCCCTCCCTGGGCAGGGAGCAGACAGTCCTATGGTCCCACTGACCCAATAATGTTTGGATAAGTCTCTGAGCATCACTTTCATTGTGTCTCATAAGTTTCAGTATGTTATAGATAATTTTTATTTAGTTTTGGGAAGTCTTTCATTTTTTTTTAATTCCTTCTTGACTCAGTTTTGCTCATTTGAGAGATATTTAGTTTTTGAGATTTTTGTAGTCTTACTGCTTGTTGTTGCTGAAATTTAATCAGTGGTTGTCTGATAAATAATATAAGGTTGTGAGCCTCACATTTAGTGGCTGAACCATCTAAGAAATAGTGATTGTGAAGGGTGGGAGGGGAAGGTAGTTTGAACAAGGGGATACTTGGATTAAAAAGTATAACTTTATTCATAAAAATAAATAAATAAATAAATTTACAAAACTTCAACAAGATTATTTCAATACTTCTAACATGATAGTTTCATATTCCAGCTCAAGTACTTATGCCATGCTTTTGGATAGGTAGGATCAACTAAGTAAAAAAAAAATAGCATTCTTACCAAAAGCAACCTACAGATTCACTGAGATCCCCATCAAAATTCCAACAAAATTCTTCATGGACTTCAGAAGAACATTACACAACTTTATATAAAAAAAATCAAACAAAACAATGACAACAAAAACAAAAACAGGACTGCCAAAGCAAACCTGTTCTAGAGGCATCACCATTACTGATTTCAAGCTTTACCATGAAATTGCTGTAGTAAAAATAGCTTGATATTGGCATAGAAATAGACTTGTGAATTAAAAGAATCAAATCAAGGAGTCTAACATTATTACACACACCTATGAACACAAATTTTTTTGACCATGATGCCATAAACATACAATGAAAAAAAAAAAAACAGTTTCAATTTCCTTAAGGGTTATAGGCCGGTTTAGGTAATTAATCTGATCTTCATTTAATTTTGGAAGATGGTACCTGTCCAGAAAGCTGTCCATTTCTTCTAGGTTTTCCATTTTTGTGAAAAACAGATTTTCAAAATATGACCTGATAATTCTCTGTATTTCCTGGGGGTCTGTTGTTATGTCCCCTTTTCATTTCTGATTTTGTTGATTTGGACACTCTCTCTCTGTTTTTTGATTAGTTTGGCTAAGGGCTTATCTATCTTGTTAACTTTCTCAAAGAACCAACTCTTAGATTCGTTGATTCTTTGTATTGTAATTTTTGTTTCAATTGTATTGATTTCAGCTCTAAGTTTGATTATTTCCTGCCATCTACTCCTTCTAGGTGAGTTTGCTTCTAATTGTTCTAAGGCTTTCAGCTGAGCTGTTAGGTCTCTAGTGTGGGATTTCTCTAGGTTTTTCATATGGGCATCTAGCACTATGAATTTTCCTCTTAAGACTGCTTTCATTGTGTCCCAAAAGTTTGGATACGTTGTTGATTCATTTTCATTGAATTCTAGGAAGACTTTGATTTCTTTCTTAATTTCTTCCTTGACCCAAAGATGGTTCAGCTGATTGATGTTTAGTTTCCATGAGTTGGTAGGCTTTCCCTGGGTTTTGATATCTGAAAAAAATGGTGAGAGCACAGGAATGATCATGCCCCAAAGGTCTGGAGACAAACCAATGACACGTTTCAATGAACATTTGTGAGTGAGACTGATTGGACCAAAAATTATACAGTATGACTTAGTGCACCTCCCAATGCCTGTTGGAGAGTAGGAAAAGATAGAGGAACAGGGTAGTTATTTTTTGTTTTCTTTTTTCTTTGGTTTCAGAGAAGGATCTAGAGGGACTGGGAGATGATTGGAATTGAGATGAATGGAAATGGCATAAATAAATAAATATTATGTTATTAAAAAAATTCTCAATACAAATCAAGCTTGGTGTTCAGGGCTTAGAATGTGCCTACTCAGTAAAAAAGCTTACACTGCTATAAAAATTGAGGCACAGACTTTTTCCAGTAGGTTCTATCTGCCTGTGCCAAGTCAGAATGTATGTATTCTTGAATAAAAAAATTCCTGCCAATGTAACAGAGATCAAGATGACAGAAAAGGTTTGAGGCAACTGTGAAAACAAGCAAACACAAAGATATGTAGTCAACTTCCTAAAGACTCCAGAGAAGAGAATCTAATGCTAATATTTATTCTTTTAAGTAATCAGAACTTTTCCCTGAACAGTGGGCACTATTTCCCCCTTAGCATTCACTCTATATAGCTCAAACTATACTCTACCTACTAAAAACATTTTAATTATATTTATTTTGCCCACATACCTACAGATGTTCATTATATCTCAAAATAATAAGCCACCCATATCTGGCAAGTATTTTTGACATGTTTATTTTTAAGTTTTAAATTTTAGAGACTAAACTTGGATATTTTAGATCAGTGAGATGCATTATTCTTCAGTTAACATTACCTTAAAACCTGACCTTATTGAAGAAATAAAATATTTAAAACTAACATTTCTTAAACAGTAGATTAGGAAGAACGACATACCTGAATGCATACAGTTATTTATTCAGTATGTACGAGTTAGATACTAAGTGTTGAATTTAATTTAAAAAAAAACCTATGCTCACTACAGCACTTTCAGTGTGTAGATTGTCAGGAAGTTTTATCACAGAAACAAAATCATTTGCTACTGAAACCAGACTTTGGGCCATAAGTAAAGTTAAGTTGAATGTTTCTGAAATTCTTTTCATATTTACATGTACTATTAAAGGAGATATGATAAGAATCAGATCACAGATTTGCTAAAAAATAATGATTTTTTTAAGTTGAGAAGATGTGTTATATTTCTGTCATCCACTGAAGTGCTACAAGTGAAGCTTCCTTCAGTTTCTGGTGTTATCTTGTGAGAAGATAGAACTATCTTTTAAGAGAAAAAGATCAAGAGAGGCAGAGGTAGAGCTGATAGATATCAGCAGGAAGAGAGTGAAGAAGCAGAGATGCCAGCATTGCTATTCAACTACAAATAGCTGCTGAATGGTACTCCAGTAATGGAGGCTGTCCTGTATCATGATGAAGCTGCTCTAATATTGAGTGTTTCTTCACACCCATCACTCAAGGCCAGATGCTGGAAAATCAGAATAGTCAGGCTCAGGCTGCAATATTGTTTGGCATTTTACAGTTAAATTTCTAAAAGGCACTCTTGATTTCCAGGCTGTAACACTCAGATGCTACACACTGAATATGTTCTATGTTTTTATGGCAAATAAGGCTTGTGGGCCAAGGAAAACACATAATGTGTGCTATAATTTATTCAAGTATTTGTGTTATAAGAATGAATAAACATTTCTGCTTCTTACTTTGTTTGAATGTTGAGACACACAGGCAGACAAGTGAGACTGTCTCCTGAATCTGAATAATGTCTCCAGCTACAGCTTAAGAATAAAAAGGTAAACTATCACTTTTATACAGCAGAGCTGTGGATTTAATAGTAATATTTTTTTATAGTATTAAAGTTTGTCATTAGTATTCAACATTTTCTGAGAAGAAACTCTTAGGAATAGAAGCAAATAAAGAGCAAAAATGGAGAATCCAAATTTAATAAAAAGATAAAACCCATTTAGTCTGTGAGTACAAAACTATCTCCATTTTCATGAGGAGTTTGAACTCCAACTGACCTATGTTGTTGGAATCAGTGTGTTATTTGTACATTTACTGTGTAATTCCTCTCTTGGTACTGAAGTAGCATGGTTAATGCTATAAAAATTCTTAATTTTTAAATTATTATATAATCCTAATAAATTATTGTTTTAAGTTGAAGTAATGACTACACCAAACTCAAAAACACAATGCAAGGAAAACATTAACCAATCAATAATTTGCATGTGTAAAATTTAATAGCCCATTCTCTGTTGTATATTCTCTTATAGCAGCATAGATGTCTGTATTGCCTCCAATATATCTTTGAAATTTATATTTAAAAATAGATCTTATATAGATTAGAAATATTAGAATTGTTATGTATAATTTGAAACTTGAAAAACAATTTAGAACCCTGTGTCTCTGCAAAGTTGCTGAGATGAGCAAGTCTTGAAGCTGTGTCCAGCCCTAAGAAGTTCTCCTTGATTTGCATACATTAACTGCACAGTCTTTAGGACTTCTTCATATACCAGTCACATCTTGTGCAGTTGTCATTGCAGTCAGGACTCAGCATAGACATGAGGGCCCCTGCACAGATCCTTGGGCTCTTGTTGCTCTGGTTTCAAGGTGAAAAATTACTAAAATAAAAATTGTTTTGTAACTCTGATATTAGTGTTGATGGGCATTACAGGCAAGTAGTATTTTTTATGATGGTTAATTCTATCTCTATTTGTAGGTGCCAGATGTGTCATCCAGATGACCCAATCTCCAGCCTCTTTGCCTGCATCTCTAGGAGAAAGAGTCACCATTAGTTGCAGGGCAAGTCAGGGCATTAGCAATCACTTAAGCTGGTTTCAGCAGAAACCTGGGAAAGCTCCTAAGCGCCTAATTTATGGTGCATCCACCTTGGCAGAAGGGGTATCTTCAAGGTTCAGTGGCAGTGGGTCTGGGACAGATTATTCTCTCACTATCAGCAGCCTGGAGCCTGAAGACATTGCAGATTACTTCTGTCTACAGTATCATGCGTATCCTCCCACAGTGATACAAGTCATAACATAAACCTTCAGAGAAGCAGAAGTGAGAGACTGTGCTGCACCAGAAGTGTCTTCCTGTGAATTATTCAGTAAAACTCTTTTTCAGATGCCACATCATTTACATTACAGCAAAGCTCACAGAGAGGCTTTTGTTTTTGTAGAGGAGGCTAAACAGCCTCCTGTGTACCATAAATATGCATATTTTTGTCACCTCCAGCATTACAAAGTACCAATTCTTTTTCTGCTTTAATATACAAAAGGGTTTCTGATCAAAATTTTGAGTTTTACACCCAGCTTTGCTCATATTAAACAATGAAAACATTCTGAAACACATTATTTAAATACAGACATTAGTTTTTAAATTCCAATATTTAAAGACCAGAGATTTATTAGTGAGAGAAGCTGATAGCAGAAATGAGATCAGAATTTTATATAACAACTATACCACAAGAAAGAAAAAGGCAAAGTTATCCTACTATGATCTAGAGGTGTGTCATGAAATTCCAGCAGTAGTTGTGAATGCTCTTAGCTGTTGGCAAAATTTCACAGAATTTTTCTGGCTGCTATGTCCACTACTAGCTAACAAAAACCAAATGTTGTAAAACAATGGTCCTATGACTTCTAATTGCACAGCATGAAGTAGAACATAAAATTTAACTATATGACAGAAATGGTGAAATGGTTTGTCATAAATATACTTTCAAAAGTTAATGGAAAATTGATATTTCTGAGAAAAACACTACATAGGCCTGTTACTTCTTTGTTTATAGTTACTCCAAGGTATTTAATACTATTTGCTGCTGTAATGAAGGGTAATGTTTCCCTTATTTCTTTTTCAGGTCTTCTATCTTTAGTGTATAGAAGGGCTACTTATTTCTTTGAGTTAATCTTGTATTAACATTGCTGAAGGTGTTTATTAGTCGTAGCAGTTACTTAGAAGAATTGTGTGGGTCACCCCAATACCCAGCAATACCACTTCTGGGTGTATACCCTAAAGATGCACAGTCACACTCCAAAGGCATTAGCTCAACTATGTTCATAGCAGCATTATTTATAATACCAAGAACCTGGAAAGAACCTAGATGTCCCTCAACTAAAGAATGGATTAACAAGATGTGATACAACTACACAATGGAATACTAATCAGCATTAAGAAAAAATGATATCCTAAAATTTGCGGGCAAATGGATGTATTTGGAGAATACCCTAGTGAGTGAGATATCACAAACTCAGAAAGATAAGCAGGGGATGTACTCTCTCATTAGTGGACTCTAAACAAACAAACAAACAAAAAAGAAAACAGCAAAGCATGCCCAAGCTGCAAACCACAACCACTAAACAGCTTGGGATCAAAAACACCCTGGACTGACACCTTGAATCCCTCTCCCCCTAGAGGAACACTAGACTCACTCTTGAGGGGAGGAGGGACAAAACTGCATCTGCCAGGAGTGGATACTGAACTAAGCAATATTGAGGCAGTGGGACCATGGGAATGCCTGCTGCCTGCCCAGGGATGGTATAGGGATTTGTGGAGAAGAAAGAATGACCTGATGTGGTGGGAGGGGTTAGGGACCTTGAATAAGGATATACATGTGTGACTTCTTTGTTCATAAAAATAATAATAATATTAAAAGTTAAAACATTACGCAAATTTAAAAAAAACACATTTATATATTTTTTAATCTGTTAGGAGTAAAATCCATTTCTGATTTTTTCTGGTCCTATTCTTCTACCTGTCTGTCTGTACACTTACAGTGTACACATTTTGTGGTTTTATGCAAAAAACAACAATTATATCAGAAGATATAATACCAGTTTTATAGGCCTCATATTTTCTTAGTTATGCTTTCTAATTTTCTTCTTTAATTCTTGACTGAATTAATCAACCTTAGAATACCCTTCAGAGCATTATTTGTGTTACATTAAATTTATATGACAATTGGAGAAGAATCATTTGTTGTGTTGGAGAAAATTCCCTGTGTTTAAGAGCACCTAGGTTTGATTCTCAGTACCCACATTGTGACACACAGGCATATTTATCCTCACTCCTAGGAGACTCATCACTTTCTTCTAATCTATAAGGGCACTAGTCATGCACACAATGTTCCCAAAAACATGCAGGCATAAAAATATAGAAATTTTTATAAAAAAAGGATAATGGTCTTCATTTACTGTGTGCTTTTCCTGTGATCCTTATCTATAAGTGGAGGTGAATCACATATGAGCCTTTATGTCTTCCAATGTTTTTATCAAGTGAACATTTGGTATCTTAGTTTCTTGTCTTTGTTCAAAGCTACAATGATGCAGTAGTCATCATTGCAGCTATGATGAGTCTAATAGAAAAAAGTCCATAAGCCTCAAGTCAGTATAGATCAATTTTAAGTTAGGAACCCTCAGATTTGGGACTTCCCATGCCACATAGAGACTAGTTAGACAGACCAACAGATGGATGGAAGGATGACAGACAACTAATATCTATTATTACAACTATCAATAAAGCAAAGCAGACAATTCACTTATGGAAAATAATATACATCATAGTCCATCATGAATGAAAACAAGCAGAGCAGAAATCATCAAATAGAGCATGAACAAGAGGCAGTCACTGAAACAAAGAAAGTGGGGGAGTGCTGCTTACTAAGTTAGTTCCCATGGTTTGCTCAGTGTAATTTCTTACTGCTCCTAGGATCATCAGCCCACTGTTCATATTGGACTGTGCCTTTTCACATAGAGTATTAATAAAGTCAATAACCCAGAGAATTGTCTAGAGATTAGTCAGCTAGAATTATTTTATCAACTGAAAGTCCCTTTTCCCAGATACCCCTAGTTTGTCTCAAGCTGACAAAAGCAAACAAGCAAACAAACAAACAAACAAAAAACCAGCAAAGACAGGGCTTTCATCAGATTGTAATAACAGGCTCTCCTGAATTATATTTTTCATTACAGAGTCATTAAAAATTCCAATTAAATTGTGTTTGTCTGTAACTATAGCCTTTTTATCTGTGAAAATAGATTTTTTTAAAAAAAAATTAAAAATGTGCACTTACTCCTGTCTTTCTGTATATAAGAGTACATGTATGTAGGTACTTAAATGGGTCAAAGATGTTTGTAGGGCCCACTGGAACTAGACTTATAGGCAACAGCAAATAGCTCAAAGTAGGTGCTAGGTAGTAAACTCATGTTTCCTGGAAGAGCAGCAAACACTTTTACCTGACTAGCTATCTACCAAGTCCCAGAGAGGTTTTTCAATATCAAAATATGACACTAAGTTCTGTTTGTTGAGTGAGCTCTTGAGATGCCTCAAGTAATAAAAATTATGCCATCAAGAAAAGTAACTTGACATTTTCCCTGAAGTTTGTACTACTTTTTCTTTATTTCACCTTTGCAGAAGTGATGTTGTGATTACCCAAACTCCAACCTGCCTGCTCTTGGAAATGAAACCTCCATTTTGCAGGTCTTAGTCAGAACGTCCTACTAAGAAGTGAAAGCACATATGTGGAATATGTGGATTGCTACATAAGTCAGTCCAGTCCAATGTTCCTCATGTACATTACATAAGAGATATAGTATAAAATAACCTCTTAATAATATTCACATTTGTGAAAATTTTGCCAATTATATTTTAGTGTTTTATCCCTGTTGACATTTTTTTACCTCTTTTGGCCTACATGTTATTACAGTTATATTTAATATGTCTCACAGAATGACAATTTCCAAAAATAAAATTTTGCTATCTTGTAAGCAAATATATCAGGAAACTTCTTAAGCTCAAGTTTTTGTTTGTTGAAAAAAATCCTTAAAAGAGAGGTGGTATGTGCTTTGTACTTCTATAAAATAAGAACAGTCCAAGTAGGATTTTCCATAATTTTTTCAAAGATTATCAGAAGAATGTAACTCTGATGTTGACTTAGAACTCCATTGCCTTTTATTCCCATTGCCCCATTAATATTCCAAAGTTTCACACTGATATCCTTTTTGTTCAGTGCTGAAGACAAGAACACATTTTATATATTTTTTTCAAAATGATAAAACTTATTAATGCTTGGTGTTCCTTAAACAGCTGTGTATATTGGAATACTGTATCTTTTCCTTGAGGAAGAACCAAAATGGCAAATCTGAGACCAAAGTTCCGTTGTCCATTTGCCTTCACTATCAATGTTTCCTAAGATCAAATATTAAAATTGAGGCATTTAGCCCTGCTACTTAGAAAGCTGATATCATGTATGGCTGATAAAAAGATAAAAGACATGAACTAGGAGAACACATAAATAGACTCTTCATTAATTGAACAATATTATTTTGTCCTCCCTAGAGAATAATGGTAAAATCTCTAACAAAGGTTTCCACGAGTGTCTACTATTGTTATTAGCTGTTAAGAAAAGTGTAAATTGCAAATTTCTCTATATTTTTTCTGAGCATTCTTCTATATATTCTTTGGCTTTCCTCAGTTTTCTCTGAAGTTCCTTTTTTTCTTCTGCCCTTTAGGTGTTTACTGACCTCAATGGCTAACTCAAAGAGCTTGGCTTTCTATCTCTCACTTCTTCATTTGTCTTCTTCTGTCAGCTACTGAGATATATAGTTTACTTACTATACTGTTCAAGTCTTCAATTCTTTTCATGTGAAGTTAATAAATATTTATTTCTAAAA
>PVIH01009979.1:36539-78858 GCA_004025045.1 Sigmodon hispidus | reverse complement strand
AGTGGTAACAAGGTAACAGAGCCTCACAGCTACTTCCAGATAGTATTTTGAAGTTGAAGACTCAGTGGCTAGTGAAGAGCACCCAGGTTTATGTCTCTGTGTGCCAAGTGGGAACTGGGCTTGCCTCTTCCATAACAGTGTAAACATCTGGTGTAGTTGACTCAGTTCCGGGTGCCAGGAGTGGAACTGATTCTGTGTCTTGCCCTTTGCCCTTTGTTTTTTCAGAATTGAATAACAAAACTGTGTATGTGTACTGTATTGGCCTTTCCACCACGTTTTACGACACTGTACTCCACTGCCTGCTATTGTCTTCTTGCCTAGAGTCTGTCCTATATTGTAGCATTTGTGGTTCAGTGACTCCGGAACTGCCAACACAGAAGGGCAAGAATACAAAGTGTTTGTTCCTGTGGTTTGGCAGCCTCTTCAAATAGTTGCGCTTAGGATCCTGTCTGTGATATGATCATAAATACTCAGTAGTTTTGTTTATTCCTCATTCCCAGCTGGAGCTGTGACACTTTATTGGATTCAGTCTTGTCTCTTGTCTAGAAAGAATTGTATCTTGTTCATGCATGAGCTGTTTAAAAATGACTCAATGTTGGTTAATAGTTGTGCAGTTTTATTTTCAGGAGAAGGCCATGCACAGGTTGCTTTGTTCTCTGTCACCCTCTGACCTGTCAGCACTTGTAGTCAGACACAGAATCATCAGTGTATGCAGCACCCTTTGTAATTTAAAATAAAAAAGTATGAAAAGAAAAGGTTTTGAATCGTTTGCGTCATATTTTGTCTTTTCTCCTTTCTGTTACCTGCAACACAGCAGCCATCCATTCCTCAAGACAAACTATCCCTAAGAAGTCTCTAGCCGCACAGCCAGAGGAGCCAACTGTGCTGCCTCTTTGGGTATACAGAGAGCTAAGGGTTATTGGCACTGTAAGCTATACCATAAAATTATTTGACAGAAACATTTGCTTTCTTTGTAAACTATAGTTTACACTTAGATAATTTGGACAAGGGATTTCTTCAAGGAAAACCAAGTACCAAAGTAGTCTTCAGGCTAAGGGAGCTGTATACCAAAGGCCTACTGCAGGGGTGCCTAACTGGGTGAATGGGGCACAGGAGTGTGTGTTCTTCAGAAGCAAGCGTTTGTTGAGAACCTGCTCTGCCAGAATGTGTGGGTCGGTAGGTACTGGGTCACAGGGGAATTGAAGAGATCTCCACAAAATCAGTCCACCAAGGAAGGGGAGTGGCATATGGGCAGGATGGCAGAAAACACAAGAAAAGTTGAGGGTATGACATCCTGTGGGAATGTTAAAGGGATAAGTGCTGGGGAGATGCAGGTTTGTTAAAGTGCCAGGCAAGGATTGAATCTTAGTTCAAACCCCAGCACTCAGTTAAACAGCAAGGTGTGGTGTGAACACTTGTATCTGAAGCCAGAAAGGCAGAGTTAGATCCCTGGGGCCTACAGCCCAGCATGGCCTACTTGGAAACTAATAAGAGGACCCCCTCCCTCAACAGGGCAGCACCTAAGGGTGGACAGCCTAAGTTGAACTCTGGTCTACACATAGACACATAAGCCTTTTTCCTCCCTTTTATTTGAGCGATACTGAGGCCATTAAGAAAAAAAAAAAAAGCTTTCTCTTAGGCTTTGTTGTTCAAAATTTACCTCTCACAGTGTTGGGACCTGAGGAGCTGGTGAGCTGGATCAGTGCAGTCTTTCTTGATATCATCAGTGAGATATATCAACTGGTGAATTCTTAAGCTATAGTGCAATGGAGAATTGAAAGAACACTAATTTGGAAGTGCTGTCCTAATCCAGTTAAAAGATTTAGAATTAGAAGGTAGTCCTTAAGTATGGAGGTGGCATCCCATAAGCCTTCTAGTAGTTGTCCCAAGAGCATTTGGCAACTGCTATCAAGTCCAGTGAGGCTGGTGGCCTTGCCCTTCTTGAGAAGACTCCAACAGCACTCAGATGAAGGGACTAGCCCTACATCCAGCCTATGGTAATAGAGGTCCAGTTCACATTCCACTTACGCATTCTGAGGACAATTTCTACTCTGCACAGATGATCCAGTCCAACTCATGAGCAATATTTAGAAGACTGTCCATGTTAGAGGAGAAGTAACATGCTTAGAATTTAAAGGCCAAAAGGACCCAAAGGCCAGTCAGTGTAGTCAGCAAAGAGAATTCCTTTGAGCAAAATAGGATCAGACGAGTTCTGAGAGGGTGTGTGGGTACCAGGCTGTCCACCTGCTTCTTTGAGAATGTGTCTAGCTCAGGGTGTAGAGTTGGGTTGTCTTGTTGGAACAAAGTATCATGGAAAGTAGAGACATGGGGAACTGCTTGCTCTGGCTGCCATACACTGCTGATTGCATAGTAATTTTCAGCAAGAAGAATGGTAGGTGAGGGTTCAAAGGCTAAAAATCTGTCCAGTACTGCCTTTGGGGGTTCTCCAGTGTCTTAAATGGAGACTTTTACTGAGAACATTATGGTTATTTGACTATCAATCTATTTCTTCAAATATTTTTAAATCTTAAAACAGTGCTTGGAATAAAGAACAGAACATGTACAGAGTTGAAAGAAGAGATTACAGAGAAGAGCACAGAAGAAACTTGAATGAATTAGACTACACACCTCCAGAACAGGACCTGTCAGCTGAAAGTTACTGGTGCTCACATTAAAGTGTGATGCCATGTTAACAAGATAAACCCGAGAGTGTGCTAAAATTGTGAGGGGAAAAGAACAGCTGAAATACGTTTGGGTTGGGAAAGGGTAAATGGAATATTTAATTCTGTCATATACAAGACTGCATATAAAGACTGCCATTTGGTGCATGAATGGACAGGCAAGTAGATTAGAATAATCAGTTTAGAAACAGACTCAAATATATGAAGAAATAGCAATGTGAATGTGGCATCCAGAACCAAGAGTGAAAAGAAAGGGGGGGGGGGGCTTCTCTAGTGATGGAACCACTGAGTAACTTAGAAAATGTCAAGTTGGTTTTGCGTCTCACACTGTGAGCCACATATACTTCAAAATTGGCAAGCATACAGGGAATATGGACTATCTTTTAAATCTTTGGATCCTTGGAGAGTAGGAAGATTTCTCTTTTCCTCTTCTTTCCTCTTCTCCTTTTTTGTAAAACACTTCTCAGCCTTGTTTATTTTGAGAAACAGACTGACCGGTATAGACTCCCAGTGTCAGCACACACACCATGCTGGTAAGCTAAAGGAAAAGGACATCGTTTGGCTGGTACACCACTATGAAGAGATTCTCTCTCACCTCTCTTTTTTTTTTTTTTTTGAGACAGAGCCTCAAATTCTAGTCCTGGCTAGTGTGGAACTCACTATTTAGACCAGGCTGGCCTAGAACTCACAGAGATTACACTTCCTGTAGCTGCACTAATCCAGTGTGACTATGCAAGCAAAATCCTGAGTAGAAAATCCCTGCACATATATACTCCCAGAATGTTGTTTGATAATACTGAATAGCAACTAGCCTGCATTGAATTCAACACATTATCAACCCTACCTACAGCACTTCGTGTATTACTTCATTTTTACCCTCCAGGCAGCCTTAGAAGTGATGTTACTGATGATCACTTTAGCTTCTGAGAAACTAGAGCAGGGTTGATGATGTACATGCCTCGGATCCGGGCCTTTGTTATCTGCAGTGAGGTGTTGAGCACCTCTTAGAAGTGGTGCAAAGTGCTGTAGGAGCATAGGCCAGTGTAGAGACTGGCTGGTACTGTGCCACCTAAGGGGCTGTGTGTGCAGTTTGAGAAAAACATTTTTTAAAAAGGGAACCCCACATTTCAAGGCTACAGAGCCTGGAGAATACCTTGAGGGGAAGGGAAGGAAAAGTGGCCAGTGGTCTTGAGGACATACTAAGAAATAATTTTAAAAATTGTTACCTTTCTTTGAAGTTTGCACTGGAATTGTTTCTATCAAAAAACACATGACACAATCAGAACCACTTCTGCAAGATATTTGTAATCCAGTTCTACACAAAGGACAACATCAGCGCCATAGAAATGTGTAAGGAAGGCAATGTAGTTGCTGTATATGACAAAACCCTAGCTAGGATCATGGTTGTACTGATGGAGGTGCCCCAGTGATCTGCATTGAATTCTACACCTTTACAAACTTGTATCCTACTCCATAATTACTGTAGAAATTTAATTAAAAAAAAAAAATGCAACTTTGGTAGCATCCTAGTTGGTACTTTTTTGTTCCTATGCAAAAAGTCACTGGAGTATCTGGTGCCTAAAAGACGGAAAATGACCATTGTTGAGCGAATTTTTTTGTTTCTCTAAGACTAGGGTTAGAACCTAAGGCCACGTGGTATGCCAGGCAAACCCATCGCCAAGTGAGCATTATCCTCCAATCCTAATGGTTCTTTATAATCACTTTCACTTTTCCATTTAGTAGGAACCGACGAGAGAGGCTGTACGTGTTCCTCGTATCAAGGCAAATCCCAGGTCTGGGTTGGCAACCTGGTTTGCTCGACACTGGGTCTCCTGGCACCACTTTCAGAAAAGTACGGAAAGTGGGCCGGCGCCACGCGAACGCGCTGAAGTTTGGCCGCTGCCGCTCGCCATAGCCGCGTCTCCAACATGGCGGCTCCCCAAGACGTCCACGTCCGGATCTGTAACCAGGAGATTGTCAAGTTCGACCTGGAGGTGAAGGCGCTTATCCAGGTACAGATTCTTAGGCCCCCGCCAGCTTTCGCTAGCTGCTTTGGCGTTCTCAAAAAACCTTCGCGTCCTTTCCAGCTTCCCAGTCAGACAGCCCTGCCCCAGGCCAGTTCCTCGGGCGCCATTCAGTCGGATCCCTGGGATCGCTGACTCCTGCGCTTTTCTTGTGCGTATTGTTGGTTCGCCCGCCTCTTCGGTATCCCGACATCTCTTTCCTGCCCCCTAGCAATACTGCAAAGGTCCAGGTCTGCTCACCCGCAGTCTCCGCTACAACCCCCCCACCCCGTCCCCCGCCTTCCCCTATTGCCTTCCACACCTGCTTCCCTGTGTTAGGGGCTCGGAGGCCACCGGCACGGGAGTCACTGGAACCTGGATGGTGGTTGTAATTTTTAAAATATAGAAATCAAATGGAGTGCCAAATCCTGGGTCAGAAGGCAGGCAATGATACTAGGTCCTGGACAGGGAAAGCCAGCCTAGGAATAACATTTAGAGCGACCATACCCGGTTTCACAGAAGGGGAGGTGAGGCACTTTTCTGGAAGCAAACGAAAGTAGGAGACAGTAGTGCAAGAAAGTTAACTTAGGCAAGAGTAGAGAATGTAGAAATGGCTCCTGAGTTTAGCAATAACAACAGAAACAATCTTGAGTCTCTTGAGAGACTCGTACAATCTGTGTCAGCAAGTGAAGAGACAATAGGAGTGTAGCGTGCTGGTGAATGGTTCTATGGTTTTTGGGATACATAAGCCCCTGTCAAAAAGGGATGGGGGAATAGTGCTCTGTGAGAAACTAAATGAACACCATACCACATTAGTAGTTTATCCTATGCCATGAGGAAGAGGAAGTGTGATTTTATGAATAAACTAGAGAATAAGTGAAGAAACTTGCTGAAAACTTTTAAATCTCTTACTTCACTCTTAGGATGTGTAGACAACAAAATGGCCCAATTCTAGAAAAATAAACAAGATTAGGTTTATACAAATGGCGTTGGGGGGGTATATGTAGCTCAGTGTAGAGAAAGTATTGCCATGCTTAAGGTCCTGGTTTCAGTCCTCAGAATGCATCAAATAAATATATATACATACATAAAACCAAGATGCTAGTGTGTCAGTGCTAGCATTTGGAAAGCAGAGGTAGAAAAGTCATACATTTGAGGCCAGCCTGGATTACATAGAGTGATCCTGGCTCAAAAACAAAAATAGATTACATCCAAAATTTTAAAAAAGAAAAGTTAGTTTTTATATCTGATTTGCTAAGTCTTTTTTGTGACCCATGGTTTTCGGGTTCTTGTGGTTACTATTGAGTAAGCATAACCCCATACATTACATTCTTATGGCCTTCCAGCTATCCTGCTAAGCATTTTGTGCAGAGAAACATGACTTTGAGAAGGGTCAGATGAAGAATTGAAGGCACAGAGAACTTAGGTTGTAGGTTTTTCAAGATTGCACTAATAAGTTGCTGGAACCAGGATTTGAATATAGTAGCCTAAATCTAGAGCCTGCTCTAAATCTTGGCTCTAGTGAGTCTGAATTCTCAGTATCTTTAAACATTATGACTTACAACGGATAGATGATTTGTAAAATCAGACTAAGTTTATTTTGTTACATGTTACCAGGGATTTAGGCATTAGGATTTCAGAGTTGAAGTATCTGAAGTCAGAGTATCTCTTAGATGTCCATTCTTGCTGAACATCTAAGCTGCATAAGCCTTTCACACAAACTGGATAGTGCTTTGTTAAACTTTTAAGTCAAGGTTCAGTTCATCTAGCTACTTATTTATCTACACACATAGAATACAGATTGTGTGTGTGTGTGTGTGTGTGTGTGTGTGTGTGTGTGTGTGTGTCTCACTGGCAAAGAAACCCAGGGCCTCAAGTGTACTATGCAAGTGCTATACCATTGAATTGCACATCCAGCCTGCTTTATGTATTCAGCTCAGTGTTAATCTTGAGAGGGATGAGGAAACTGAAAATTATGTCAGGATGAGGTGGAGCTAGGGCAACCTTAGTTAGGGATCGAATCGGTTTTCTTCCTGTGCATGTCATTGACTGGAGAAAGGCCCCTCATCTCTTTGTTGTCTCCTAGGATATCCGAGATTGTTCTGGACCCTTAAGTGAGCTCACTGAACTGAATACTAAGGTGAAAGAAAAATTCCAACAGTTACGACACAGGATACAGGTAATTGAGTCTCCAAGGGTCAGCTGGGTGAGAGCTCAGACCTAGAATAGCCTTTGCTTGGCAGGTGACCAGGTTCTTCACATTGCACCTGGAGAGAGTAGTCAACATTGTTAACTGAGGGTGACTGGACTAACAAAGACTGGAACCTGTTCATTTGTTCCCGTCCTGAGTCTGCCAGGCTATCATTTTTCACAGCAACCTCCTTATGGTTTCTGGGGTCACAGCTTTCATCATGTGCTCATTATCACATCTGACTTTTCACTGTGATGCGAGTGCTCTCTGAAAACACAGGAGAGTGACAAGGAACTGTGTGAGTAGCAGAGCCATCCACTGCTGTGTTCTCAGGGACAGGTGCTACGAAACTGTCCATCACTGGGCAGGCCTAGTATCACCTAGTTTTGCTGCATGTGGTAAATAACATTGTCCCAAAACTATCTTTCAGCTCCCCGGTTGCTTAGCAGATAGTCTCTTCCAAAGCTGGTGTAAAGTTAGCAGGTTGGACAGTTTCAAGATGGTGTCTTGGTGTTCCCTTCCTAAGAGGTTTTCCAGGGCAGATTCAGATATAGGTGATTTCTGCCTTTGAGCTGACATTAGAGTTTCAGCACTGTCGCTGTACCTTGGTGACCAACATCTCCAGCACTATGTCCTTCATCTGAACTTTGAACACTGTGTGTCCCTAGCTATCAGTCTTGGAGATGTGTCTTGGTAACGCCTTTTATTTGTTCTCTGCTCCACTCTTTCAAATAGCTCTGACTTGTTACTTACATGTCTTCCCAGAGTTTGTCTTCTCAAAGATTACATACATGTCTTCTTCTTCTGGGAGTGGACATGCCACAGCATTGAGTCTCTAAGCCTGCCTGTGTCTGGATGACCTGCACTTGAGCAACCTCCCAGCCTTCTTGTGTAGTTGTAATTCTTTTCTAGCCATTTGGGCACTCATTTGGGCTGTTCCTTGTTTTGATTCTTAGAGTTAATTTGTTTTCTTAAAATGCCTTTCTTCAACTCTCCAACTCTCCTACCATTGTTTCGTAACTCCCTGCATGTTTACTTGGTGTCTATTTCCTTTCCTAATTTTAGGTCAATATCCTCACCACTACCTTTACAGATTTTATTCTGCTTTTGCCCCAGGTTACACCCTCTCCTTAAGCATAGATATGTTGCTGGCATATAGCATGGTGATAGGCCAGCAAATGACTAGCGCCTCCTAGCTCTTATCTGCATTTCCTCAGCATTTATATACCTGAAAACACAAAAAGCACTTCAGTGAATGTGTCTTTTCTGTATTTCACTTATTTCTCTTACTTACACACAATGTTGTGTGTGAGTAAAAGAGAACTGGCCTATGCCTTCTGAATATGCTATTTTCAACATAGTTGATATTGGGCTTGGCTGTGTGTAAATGTTCATCTTTGCTTTTGTGTTGTTTCAGCTGTATTGGAGAGTAACAGTACACCTTTTATTTCTTCTAAGGAAATTGTACATTTCTCCTCTCCCTTCTTCCTATTCACTCATTCTCCCTTGAGATCCGTGGAGCAAAAAATAGAACACAAGGCTCTTTGGGCAGTAACTGCATTGTAGGGAATGGGGATTCTAAGCAAAAAGTTATGTCTTATAACTCCCCATCCCCATTTTTTTTCTTTCTTTCTTGAGACAGGGTCTCACTATGATGCTCTGACTATACTGAAAGTCACTATGTAGACCAGGCTAGCCTCAAATTCACAGAAACCCAGCTTCTTCTGCCTCAAGTTCTGGGATTAAAGGCTTACACCACCACACTCAGTTGTATTTTTTTTTTAATTCACAGTCAGTTATTCTTTATTCTTTAGTAATATTTGGGAGGCATAAACCTGGAAGTAATTTCTATGTATCTAAATGATACATAGATACACATGCATGTTCCAAACCAACATGTGTAAATTTATATAGGAATGAGTAGACTGTTATTCGGATAAACTAATATGTTGATGTTTTAGCTCTATGGCTTGCTTGAAAGTGGAATTTGGGGGCTGGAGAGATGGCTCAGTGGCTAAGAACACTGACTGCTCTCCCAGAGGACCGGGGTTCAATTCCCAGCACCCACATGACAGCTCATAACTGTCTGTAGTTCCAGTTTCCAGTTCCAGGCAAACACCAAAGCAAATAAATAAATAAAAGTTTAAAAAAAAAAAAGTGGAATTTGTGATTTGTAGATTAAAAATAAGACTTGAGATATGAGGTTTTGTGACATCTTTCCAGTGTGTGTTCCAACTTCATTATCTCAGGTTCTTGGGTCTGCTGTCCTTTGCTCCTGGTAGACTCTTTTCTTGGTATCTGGTTATTCTGAGTCCTGTGCACTCTGTTCTGCATGCCTCTCCTGTAGCCTCTGCAGTCTGGTCCACGGCACATCTCTCAGTCTCCAGGGATTATCCCAAGTCTGGGGATACTGTTTATGTTAATTTCTCTTCTGTTCAGTTTTCAAACCACTCAGGAAAGATAAATCATTCCTTTACCCAAAGATCATAGTTAATTTATTCCTGCCATCCCCCTCAAAACCAAAACAAAATAAAGCAGACAAGTGTCCATGATTGTGCTCAGCCAGTGAGTAGACATTCCCAGACTATTTCACTGCTGCTGGAAGCCTCTGGAGTCCTGGATTTGTGATGCTTTCAGTTCAGCTTCAGCCTAGGGTGGCCTTTGGCTTCCATGTTACATTCACAAGTTGAAATCCTCAAAGCTCTGTTGGAGTAGGTCAGAAATGGACAATGTTTGGAAACGCATAATAGTGTGTATCCTTCTGGTATTACATTGGGGTCAGTGGGCTCTTGTTTTGCTTTTTCTTTATTTCAGGCAGTCTCAAGCTTGTAGAAGTGGCTACCCTGTCCCAGCCAGGGCAGCCATTCTAGAGCTGACCACTCCAGCACCCCATTTCCTGCTCACCTTGGGCTGCTAGGATTTTCTTTCTTGCAATTTCCGCCTGTTTGTTTGAAAGGATATTTGATTGTTTTGAACATGCTCCCTTCTACTCCCAAGTGTCTGTTGTAAAAGATGTTTTCATTGCTTTCGTCTGACCCTTAGAAACAGAAGCACTCTGGCTAACAGTTTTTCTTTCCAAGGACCTTGAGCAGTCAGCAAGGGAGCAAGACAAGGAGTCGGAGAAGCAGCTTCTACTTCAGGAAGTGGAGAACCACAAAAAGCAGATGCTCAGGTAGGCAGGGCAGCCTGCAGCCACCTCTGCTGGCTTGCTTCTGGCTATGAAGCTTGTTTGTGGATTTATCTAATAAGCCTGGCTTAAGGTCGATGTGATATCATTAACACACACAGACTGAAAGGTCTAGATCAGTTCTCAAATGGAGAAAGGAAGGGAGATAAATAGAGTCTGTGTGGACATTGGAGCTGTGTGCGTTTATAGTGCTCATGATGTTTCTGTGTTTGCAGAGTTAACCTTATACTGTACAGTATATATTCAGGTATTTTAAAAATTTGTAGGTATAGGAGATGTATGTGGAGTAAGTTTTTTCCTACCATTTTGTGAGACCTGGGGTTGGAACTCCACTCATCAGGCCTGCAGACAAGCTATCTCAGGACCATCTCAATGACCCTGGTCCTGATGTTTATTTTGATACAGGGTCTCCTTGTCTTCCAAGTTTGCATCAAACTCAACATGTAGCTGAGGATGACCTTGGATTTCAGATCTTCCTGTTTTTATTTCCCAGGTGCTGGGGTTACAGCCATATGCCACCACATGTTTTTATATATTTGAAGACAAAACTGTAATTACTTTTGGGGGCTAGAGAGATAGCTCAGCAGTTTCAAATATGTATTGCTCTTCAGAAGACCCAAGTTCAATTCCCAGCACCCACACCAGACAGCTTACAATTGCCTGTAACTCTAACGCCAGTGGGATCTAATACCAGTCACCTTCCTAGGCAGTTGTGTGTGTGTGCAGTGATTACTTTTGTTTGTAATACGGGTAAATTTCATTTAAAAATAATTAGTACCAAAATTTAGCTTTAGTGTGGCATTATCTGAAGAAATGATGCACAAAAATGTAAATAAGTCTATGTTAGAATTGAGCTTTTGGTGACATGGCAGCTGAGTGCCAGTATTTGATTATAAAGCAGTATGTACCTTTTCTTAGTCTCTAAATCAGTGAATATAACTTTTTAAACAATATCTGGCAACATGAATCACTATTTCTCACTCAGGTTGGACTTTTGTACTGTAACCCAAAGGGATCTTGTTATTGCAGACACACGTTTCCCAGCCCCATGGTGTTTAAGACTGTCTCAGAAGTCTCTGCCACATCAGAATTCTCACAGGTTTTCCTCTATCACAACTATGTGCTCATGGTTGAGTAACTCCCCAGCTGCAGGTTCACGAACAGCAGCTGTGTGAATAACACTCAGCTGTTAATAGAGACTGACAAAGACATGGACATGACGGTGCAAGTGTGATGGATCTCAGGTGGTCAGCACAAGCTCTTTAGGACGGCCTGTGCAGTGTAGGGAATTGCACCAAATACTGTCAACTTAGTGGGCATAAAGGCAAGTATGGCTGTTCCTAGTGTAGCACTAAGAAAGACAAATTAATATTGAAGCAGCAATCATGTTTAGCAGGTTATCAGGTATGACATACTATGTAGTATTTGCTTACTTTCCTCCCTAATAAATGTGAGCTCCTTGAAGACAAGCACTCAGACAGGACCTTGCAGAGCTCTGTTGTGAACAGTTTGACGATGTAACTGATTGTTTGAAATGGCAGGTGTGGAATGGACTAGTAGTCCCAGCACAAAAGGCAGAGGCAGGGGATCTTTGTGAGTTCAAAGCCAACATGGTCTACAGAGTGAGTTCGAGGACAACCAGGGATACACAGAGAAATTCTGTCTTTTTTTTTTTTAGAGAATACTTTATTAGTTTTTGTAATCAAACCCACGTAGATAAGACCTTACATATTTAATACAGTGCGTTACCCCTGTACAAATGGAAAAAAAAATTAAGTTCAACATTTCTAGACCAATATGGCTGTTAATTTCTGTACAATGCCAACTCAACACAGTAAACTGGGATACTTTTTTCCAAAGTTGACGGCATAGCTGAAATTTCCAAAAATTCAAATTATATATATGTATATATACATATATATTTATATTTATATAAAAAGACCAATAATAGCAGTATGTTATGCATTAATAGGAAATTCTGTCTTTAAAAAAAAAGAAAGAAAGAAAATGACTCTACAAAATTGTCCTCTGACCTCCACATGTGCACTATGGCATGTACCCTACCACCCCCAATCATACATACATATTAATAAAATAAAAAAAAAAAAAGTAAAGAAAGCCACTCTGTTAGTTAAGTACTCTGTTCTTGTACCTTGTGTGTTTAGGGCTTAGCACAGTTGATTTGAGCTGCTGTGGAGAGTTCCAGAGCATGGGTTTGATTGTCAAGGGGATGTAGTTACTTTGTTTTTGTTTTGTCAGTGAAACACTGATCTCAAGTGCTGCTTGCATTTGATCCATCGCTTGCAAAGGGATAGGTGAAGAATGTGAATAAATCACACCAGTCAGGGTGCCCTGTGATATTTGGAGTGCCTACAACTGGTTTAAATAGACAAAAAATAGCAAGCGTTGGAGGAATATTGATTCTCAGGATTTTAACCCTTCTAACAGCCACTGTGGGGATAAATGGTGGTTCTGGTCTAGGGATGGAGGAGGGGCACCAGGTCAAGGTTCTCAAGGACAGCACCCAGACAGTTGTCAGACAGTAAAGCTATTGTGGGTTGTGTCTAGTAGAGTGCCATGTCCCTAGTTTCCCAGCTGCCTCACAGGAGAGGAATAGCAACAGAACATTCTAGAAACATCTTCTAGAGGTTCAGAAAAGAGATGTTAAGACCTATGCTAAAAGTTGATTCCAGTGCTACCAAGAAGAGGAAGTAGAGGGGGTAAGGTTGAACTCAAGTCACCTGGGAAGGTGAACTGGTTAGGCCATGCAGCCTGGTGGAGCCACCAGCACCTCATGTAACCCTTCTTCTTCCAGCAACCAGACCTCATGGCGCAAAGCCAATCTTACCTGCAAAATTGCCATCGACAACCTGGAGAAAGCAGAACTTCTGCAGGGAGGAGACCCCTTAAGGCAAAGGTATCTCCCTTTTGTCCCTTTGGGCTCTGATACCATAACATCTAAGCACCATGTGAGGTGGCCTTTTTTTTTTCTTAACATTTGTACTTTATGTTATTGCATAGGGTTTTTTTTTTTTTTTTTTTTTTTTTTTTTTTTTTTTTTTTTTTTTTTTTTTTTTTTTTTTTTTTTTTTTTTTTTTTTTTTTTTTTTTTTTTTTTTTTTTTTTTTTCCTTTTTCCTTTTTTATTTCTTTTTTGAGACTGTGTCTCATATATTCCAGTCTGGTCTCAAACTTGCTGGGTAGCTAAGAATAGCCTTGAACTTTGGATCTCACAGGTGTGTACTTCCACACAAAGTTACATTGTTCTGGAGACTCACCCAAAGGCTTCATGAATACTAGGCAAGCACTCCACCAACCAGGTTACATCCTCAGCCCTGACTAAATTTGACTAAAATTGCTTTTTTTGTTTTGGGATGGTGTTGGTTTGTTTGTTTGTTTGTTTGTTTGTTGTAGTGATGGGGGTTGAAACTAGGGCCTCACGCATAAAGGGCAAATGCTCTACACTGAACTGACTCCCAGTCCACTCTAACAGTTTTTAAGCCTCTTCTTTTAATAGCACCTGCATAGTATCTTTGTTACTAACCAGCCCTCTGGGTGTGTTTGCATTTCTGCCTTCTCAGTATTGTGTGCTGCATCACTGCAGATTTTTGCCAGGTTCCTTTGAACAAGTTCTCTGGGAGTGAATGAACATTTCTGAGTTTCTTTGTATTTAGTGCAAATTGGCTTACAGATGGCAACATGATTTTCATTTCTCTCAGCAGGCTAAAGATCGTGGGCTCAGGGTGCATCCTTAGCCACACTAACTGATGTTTTAGAAATGTACAAGCCTGGCATTTAGTGACCCATGCCTTTAATCCCAGCATTTGGGAGGCAGAGACAGTTGGATCCTTGTTAGTTGAGTCTAGCCTGGTCTACAGAGCTAGTTCTAGGACAACCAAGGCTACATAGTGAGACCCTATCTTGAAAAACCAAAAAAGAAGAAATGAATGATAGCTGGCTGTGTAGCACATACCTGTAATCCTAGCACTCATGGGTGAGGGCGGGGTTCTGCACTCCCGGCCAGGCTGAGCTCCATTTTGAGACACCGTTTCAAAGCACAAACAGAAGAAAGCACTAATGTGATAGGTTAAAAATAAAAAAAGGTGCTTTTGCAGGTGAGGGTTTTGTTGCTATTGCTCTGTCCTCTCTTTCAGGAAAACTACCAAAGAGAGTTTGGCACAGACATCCAGCACCATCACAGAGAGCCTCATGGGGATCAGCAGGATGATGTCACAGCAGGTGCAACAGAGTGAAGAGGCTATGCAGACTCTAGGTAAGGAGTAGAAGCTGCCCCAGAATGCACACCCTGGCTCTGCTCAGCCCTCTGGCTTTCCCCACCTACACCTTAGGACATGATAATGCAGTTTGGTTTTTCCTGGGGAGGGGCATGCTGCTCATCCTCTCCTTCAGCTATGCAGCTGTTCTACGCGGGCATGCAGCCGTCAGTGCCTCCCAGAGGAAGCATTGCTAAGCGCATATGAATGCAGAAATGAGAGGCTAGAGAGGTAGCTCGGCAGTTAGAAGCACTGGCTGCTCTTCCAGAGGACCCAGGTTCAGTTTCCAGCGCTATATGGCAGCTCACAACTGTCTGTAACTCCAGTTCCAGGGGATCTGACACCCTCACACCAATTCACATAAAATAAAACCAAGTAAATTATAAAGAAAAGAAAAGCAGATCCTTGGAGATGGTATCTGTCAGCAGTGCTCAAAAGGGGTTCTGGAGTCTGGTTTTTAGCATGGGCTTGTGGCTTTATTGCCAGGCAGGACCGCTGGCAAGACTGTTACTGTCAGTTCCTTTTAAATGTACCAGCCGGAAGCCTCGGAGGAGGCTGTTTCAGATCAGCACATTCTTGTCCAGTACCTTCCCACCATGGCTCATTGTAGAGATTTGTCCTTCTAGGGCCCTTTAGTTGTAGGAAACAGGAAAGAAGTTTGCTTTTTGTAAGATCTCACTTGTCAACCAAAGTACACAGCAGGGTTTGGTAAATTCTTGAGCCTCTCACCTTGCTTCCATGGCTGTCACAGCCACCTTGTTTCGTTTCTACCCTTACTTCATCTTCTAGTCCAGACATCATCATTGAAAATATCTCAACATATTTAAAAGCTAATGATAAGGGGTCTAGAGAGATGGCTCAGTGGTTAAAAGTAAGTACTGCTTCTGAAGAGGACCCAGGTTCAGCACCCGGAACCCACATCAGACAACTAGCTATCTACTGTCATGCACCTCTACCCACACAGATATACTTATAAATCTCACCCGCCTGGCTCAGGTGCTGGCCTTGTTGATGGCCAGCCAGCCAGCCTATTGAGCTCTTCATTGTGCAGGTGGCACAGTCTGAATCAGGCTCCTTCCTCTTCTGTTGCAGTCAGTTCTTCACGGACTCTGCTGGATGCAAATGAAGAGTTTAAGTCCATGTCAGGGACTATCCAACTGGGCCGAAAGCTCATCACAAAATACAACCGGCGTGAACTGACAGACAAACTTCTTATCTTCCTTGCTCTGGCCCTGTTCCTTGCTACGGTCCTCTATATTGTGAAGAAGCGCCTCTTTCCATTTTTGTGAGAGCTGCCAGCTATGGCCCTTTGCACTCCCAATTCAGAGGGCTCTCAAGGACTGGCTGTGCCACCAAACTGGGCCGTTTCTCCCCTTGGGTTTTTTCCTGTTGGCTCCGTGCACGCAGTGGAGGGAAACAAAGCAGCCCAGTTTCCTGCAAGAAGCTGCTTGGAAAGGGCAAGTGGGAGAGAGGGAAAGGAAGCCTTTAGGAGAGAGGACTCCACTCACTCAGCTTCAGCACTGTGGCTGCGGAGAAGCATTTCAGCCTCCTCCCTGTCCTGAGGCGTAAATGCCACATGTGGTGAAGAGAAGACAGAAGAGTGGAGGTGATGACAGCCCATGGCTGTTCCTGAATAAACCTCATTTATTTATTTAATAGAGTGATAAATGTTTAATTTTACAAGATATCTCTCTGGGAATGTGTATGCTTTGTTGTGTCCTGAGTCCTAGGACATGAGCTTAGATTATTCATTCAACAAGGAATTACAGAGGCCAGAAAGAGGGCTCACTGTTTAAGAACACTGGCTGTTTTTTTAGGCTGGGGTTCAGTTTCCAGTTCCCACTTGGTGCTCACAACCACCTCTAACTCCAAGTCCAGGGGAGCTGATGTTCTCCATAGGCTCCGGGCAGGCACATAGTGCACTTATAAACATATATGCAAACCCTCACTCATTTAATTCTTTTTTTTATTATTATTATTTAATTGAGGGCAAGTGAAATAGCTCAGCTGGTAGAGGCACGTGCCAGTAGATCTGATACCCTGAGTTCCATCTACAGCCCCCAGAGGTGGAAGGAAAAAACCAGCTCCTGGAAGTTGTCCAGCTGTGGCATGTGTGTATCCCCACAAACACACAAATAAATACAAGAAGCAAATTAAAGAAGTGTGGAACAGCTGCCACAGGCTGGATCTTAGACATGCTGACATGCTCCCTCCAGCAACAACAGAAGTGAGATGTCAGCATGTGGGACCACACACAACCTCTATTGGAACAGCCCACACCAGCATCTGAAACTACTGAGATGGGTCTTTCTCCCACCAGTCTGGCAGGGCCTGAGGCATTGTGGTGGCTGAGGAGCTTGCTGGTTCCCTTCTCTCCCAGGTCCAGAGTATATGTGACAGAGTGAGAGAAGCCAATATGCCCGATGCCCTGCTGTGCCCAATTCTGTCTGTGCCAGGTACAGGCTTTCAGCTAAACAACCCTGGAGGAGCTACTGTTCCTCATGATGGCAGCTTGGCTGCTCTTGTTGATGTTTTCCCTGCACTGTTTACAGCACTGAAGGGCCTGAGAGTCAGTAAGTGGAGGAGCACAGGCCTGGAGCTGGCACTCAGACCTGTAAACCACGTGACTCCAAGCAATTGGCTTTTGTTCCTATGCCAGTTTTCCCATCCACACAGTGGAAGTGGTAGTCCACACAGAGCCAATTTGAATGAAAGGGAGATGCAAAGTATCGAGTGTGGCTTCGTCATTACTGAGCCTTCATCCAGCTTCACAACCGAACCCTGAGGGGTCCTATAGCAGCAGAAGGCCTTCCGCAAGCTGCCAGGGAAGGGCACATCTGTTTAGACCTGTTTGAGCAGCAATACCAAGAGTTAAAGCTTCTGCTATGATGAACAGACAGATCATCTTGGGACCAAGTATGTGACATTGGCTATATACCCCAGACCGACTTACTGAGTACACTGTAAATGGAAAGGTGTTAGTGTGTGTGTCACAGAGGACCATGGGAACTACCGCCCCAGTAGTACTGAATCCTACACATTAGCACTGAGCAGTCTGATGACTGTTGGAAAGGATCCTAAGGGAGTGTGTGTGGTTGCCTGTACAGAGAGCTTATGTTGGGTAGACTGTTGGTTCCATCATAGGTGGTGTAGAGCAGAACAGAATGAGATTTCTGCTAAGAGTGATATACAACTAAAAACCCATGAACTGTTCAGTTCTGGAATTGATCATTTTATAGTTTCATCTGTGCTTGGCCATAGATAGCTAAAGTCATGAAAGTAAAATCATCATAGATAAAGTATGCATAGGAGGAATTTTACCTCCCCCTGCCAACAATTCTTGGCATCCAAAGGCATTTGGTGGAAATTATGCACACAAATTATAGTCAAATGAAGCTGAGTGTACAGCACTGACAGGCAATTCCCTGTCTGATTCCAGCTGTAAGCAGCAGATGGATATTACCAAGCAGGGATTTTCTTGTCTGAACATTCCTCTTTACTCTCCCACTGATCGTCAACATCCTCACATTGCGAAAACACGTGGGCTCTGCACTCCCTAAAAAGTCTCCCTTCGACTGTGTATTCCTCCTGGTTGCCCCCTGAAAACAGTTTGATTTGACCTACTTACGGAGACATCAGGAATGAATGCATCTTGATCCCCATCACCATCCTGTCTTCCTCACCAGGTTAGCTGTGCAGAAAGCGGCCTTCCACACTCAGCCAGGAGGGGGCAGTGTCCACACTTACTCTGCACTCATGTAGTTGTGATACCTTCATAGACAGGAATCTTCTAATACCCCTCCCCTCTAGAAAGGGGGGGTGAAAAAAAACTAAATATGTAAGACCTCCCTGTGTTTAGGGATATGTTCTAAAAGTTCCTTTAATATTTGATTAAACAATAAGCTAGCTTATATGCTACATCCTGATTGGTAGATGGTAATGGTATTAAAAATCCAGACAGAATATTCAGGGGAATATTCATTCAAGAGGCATTTGCTGAGCACTTACTATATGCCCATGATGTGTCATGGAGCTGTATTTTGTGGCAAGGGTGAATAGATCATAAATGATGTACATACTAAATACATCATTATGTCAGAAAATGAAGTAGGCTTTCTATATCTTTGGGTTCCCCAACTGCAGAGTCAGCCAACTTTACATTTAAGAAAGAAAAAATAGAGAGAGAGACTTTTACTTGTCATTATCCCTCAGATAGTGCAACATAACAAGTATTTTTCTACCACTTACCCTGCTTATGCTACTGAGGAAGAACTGTGAGTGCACAGCCTAAGGAGTGTCTGGGGTGGAGGAGAGGGCAGCTTTGCAGTGGTCAGGGCTAGGTGTGGTGAGGCAGAGGCAGATCAGCAAGTAGGCAGCTGATAGAAGAGGGCCAGAGGGCCAGCCACCCACCCAGAGGCCTAGGGAACCCTAACCGCCCCTTAGATGGCACACCATCTTCTTTTCTTCCCTCTTCTCTGTCAGCACTCACTTTTCTTGTTCATTTCCTGAACACCCTAAATGCCCACTTAAACCTTGCTGCCTGCTCTCTCCTGCACTGTCTCAAAGCCCAGGTCCATGGACTCGCAGGAAGAGCATCAGCAGACCCAGCGATGTAGGAAAGTGCAGCCTTCTCAGAGGCGCTCAGGACCTGTAGGCATCTCTGTCCCTGTGCATCCCTCCGGCCCTGCATCTAGCCTCACTCCAGGTTCTGTCTTCCCTGACACTTCTTCCTGGATCCTGTGAGGGCTAAGGATATGCCATCCTAAAATGTGAGTGTGTGAGACCAGAATATGCTACTCAGGACAGACTTTGCTGGAGGCTGAGACGTGTTGCTCTTGCAGAGGACCTGAGTTCAGTTCCCAGCACCCACATGGCTTTTCACAACTGTCTAAGTCCAGTTCTAAGGTCTGAAGCCCTCTTCTGACTTCTGTGGGCTCAGGCATGTACATACATATATACAAGCCAGACACTCGTACACATAAATATTTAAAAAAAATTTCTTTGTTTGATTTGAGACAGATCTCTTTATATAGCCTGGCTGTCTTTGAACTTGCTCTGTAGACTAAGTTAACTTTGAACTCAGAGATCTACCTGCTTCTGCCTCCTGAGTGGTGAAATTAAAGGCATGCACTATGCATGGCACTCTTAAAAAATGTAATGATTGACTTTTGCAGCGTATTTTGAGCTGATTTATACTAAGAAGTTACTGACTCATGAAGCCCTGAAAGCTGCTTTTCACAAGACATCCACCTCTATAAAGGAAAAGGATATCAGTTCATATCTATGTTGATAGAAGGCCACTCAAGACACCTGACTCCTTGAATGGCGCTATCTATATAAAACAACCAAAGTCATCATCCATCTCCACCCTCTCCTTCCCTAACCTCAGATGCTGGAGGAACATGAGTTGCTGTCTCCTCCTGCAGGACTTACATGTACATAGGTACATACCTACATAGGTAGCTATGGTTTTTGTCCTCTGAATCTATTCTGATTTAACTTAGAATAAATTCTAAGATCCTGGAGGCAGGAAAGGACATTCTTTTCCATCAGTTCTCTTTTCCTTCCGTCTTCACCCCCCTCTTTTCCAAACCTTGCTACAAACCAGGCAGCAAGATTTGTTCTGTTGCTGCCCCTCTAGGCAAAACCTCAAATGCCCAGAGAGGATTCTGCAATGGAATTCAATTTAGTGGTGGTTTAAGGAACAAAATATTTTTAAAGTATTTGGGGCGGGGGACTTGAGACAGGGTTTCTGTATAGTCCTGGCTGTCTTGGAACTTACTCCTTAGGCTAGGATGGCCTCAACTCAGAAATCTGCCTGTCTCTGCCTCCCAGTGCTGGGATTAAAGGCGAGTGCCATCAAACCTGGTGTAGTAGGGTTTTTTTGTTTTTGTTTTTTTTTTTTTTAAACAGCAATACAAATTACTTTTTCTTCCTGGGCTAACAGTGGTCTTCCCTGAGCCAGTGGTGGTCTTCCCTGGGCCTCTAGACTCACAGCTTTGCCTAAGCTGCGCTTGAGCAAGGACAAAATAAAAATAGCAGTAGCTATCTAAGAGATAGACGGTCTGGCGGTGCTGTCAGGGATGAAGGGCTGCAGCCTGGGGCTGGGGGGGAGTGGCTGTTATCACTCCATCGTCCCTACAGCCTCCAATAGACATCCAGGGTCCCAGGACACTGGGCATGACATTTATGCCCTTGGATCTTTAAATGGACATGGTAACATGGTAATACAGTAATATGGTGACACGGTCAGGGAGAGCAGAGTCTTAACTGTACTCTCCCAGACCTGTGTCCTGAGGGCTAAAACATCATTCTCTGTGCTGTGGTTTTGTTGTCTGTGACTAGAGCACCTCTGGACAGTACAGTATCTCAGGGGTCCTTAAGGATCACAGGATAAACATAGTAGCCACTCACATGCCAGGCGCTCATATCACTTGTGTACCACCAAGCAAAAGCAAATGGTCTCATTGCCCTTTCTCCTTTGGAGGAAAATGTGCTTAAAGAGGAAGGTGCTGGAACTGGAGCAGAATAAGAATCAGTTGTGATGTTTAATCTTGGCTGTCAATTTGATTGGATCTGGAATCAACTAAAATGCCTCTGGGTACGTTTGTGAGGAGAATTCCTAGGGAAGGATTGACTGAAGTGGGGGCACAGTGTAGGCAGAACCTTCTAGGAGTCAAATATGAAAAAAAATCTCAGGAAAATGCTGTGCTTTTTTGCCTACCCACTCTCCTGCTCGTGAGTGCATCTGCACTGCTGCTGTTGCTGCCGCCACTGCTGCTGCGACTACTGCATCAGAACCCAGGTTCTTTAGCTTCCAGCATGACAGAAGACCAGTGGCTCTCTGAGAATTCTCCAGGCCTTTAGCACTAGATGGAATGGCTGAGACACCCAGCCTTGTTTCTGAGTCACTTCCAGATTCTCAGCCTCTCCAGTGTGCAAGCAGCCTTTGTTGGATTACACAGCTGTATCATAGAATCCAATATAATAAAGGCCCTTTAGAGTATATATTCGATATACTGCTTCTATTCCTCTAGAGACCCTTCCAGCTGCTGGTGGCCACCTCAGTCTCTGCTCTGTCATCAGTCTCCTCTGAGTATCTTCTGCCTCACAGCTCCCTCTGTGTGCCCTTCATAAGGACACTGGACATTGGCTTTAGATTCCCCAGGTAGTACAGGAGGACCTCATCTCAGCATTCTGCATGTATACCTGCACGCCAGAAGAGGGCACCAGACTCTACTATAGATGATTGTGAGCCACTATGTGGATGCTGGGAATTGAACCCAGGCCTTCTGTCCAGCCCCTCATCTCAGCACTCAATCACATTGCAAAGACCCCTTTCTAAAGAAAGCCACAAAAAAATGTAAAAATTTAAAAATAAAAGAGAAGGCTACATTCCCAGGCTCTAGGGATTTGACGTGGACAGATCTATGGGGGCATAATGTGCCCCTCCCACCATTAGGCTTGGCTGAGGCAGGATGTGAACTCAGGCTGGTCTGATGGTCTGCAGAGGGAGAAGAGCTGGTGCAGTTCTGGACAGGTCACCCAGAACCTCAGAGCAGAGCTCAACAGAGCCCGTGTGAGGCCTCCACTGGCTGCTTTCTTATCCTTAAGACAGGGTCTCTACAGCCCAGGACAGCCTCTAAGTCTCTATTATCCTGGCTTTCTGACCTTCCTGCCTCCACTCCTGAGTGCCAAGCTCATAGGTATGAACCACGACGCAAGTGGGTGTAGGATTGAACCCAGGGCTTCATGAATACCACACAGACACACTACTGAGCCACATCCCAGTCTCCATGAATCCTTTTGGACTGGCAGCACAGTGAGGAAGTAGATGGGAAAGGGCAGCAGCCCATCAGCTGAAATAGAGGGGCTTGTTCTCTGGCCCGTTCTTCTGGACTCACAGTATTTTGGTGGGGATCCAAGATCCTTGGCTAGCAGAGGTGTGGCTTTCTCATTGCTTCTGTCTTCTTCCTGGCACTGAGCATGGATCCTTTTAATGGATCCTCCCAAGATCTCTGCTCCCTGCTCCTGAGATCTTCAAAGGCAGCCCTTTCGAGGGAGCCGTATGCTCCATTGCTGACATCTGTGAGGAGTTAACATTGGACAGGTCTCAGCTTCCATATGACCAGAATTCAGGGGAAGAATGACAGTGGAGTGGTCTTCAGAGGACCAGGGAGCATCTTTCAGCTTGGGGAGGCTCTGCAGTGGTTCCTGGGTAAAGTATAAGCTTCCAGAAGAATAACCCTAGGATGGCTCATCAAGGAACTAACCCTTTGACAGTATTTGACACCTTGAGGGGAAAGTTCAGAGAGCCAACGAATGGTTTGAGGGTGGTCTATGTGCAGTTTCTCAGGAAGCCCCCTCTGAGCCACTGGAGGAACAGAGACCAACATGAGAGGGACCAGGGAGAAGACTGCCTGGCACAGGCTGTCACGTAGAAAGCATTTGAAGTCTGATTTGTGGAAGTTCCAACCTGAAAGTAGAATGCTGCCTGAGCCTTGCGGGGAGATAAGGCATCCAGCCCTGTGATAACTGGCCAGGGAGCCAGTCAGACACTAGACGGGGATCAGATGGACCAGTAGTGGTAAATATAGAACACAAAAGCCACCGTGAGGCCCCAGCCCCCTTCCAGCGTGTGGCACCCATATGACAGACCTGGGCCCGCCACCCACTCCTTCCAGCCCATGCTGGCCCATGGTGTTCCATGGAGTTTCATTTTTGGTGTGTTAAATGTGGCCAAGGTACCCCAGGATATCAACAGAGGAGTGAACAGAAAGGCAGACCTCACTGCAAGAACTGATCACACTGGCCAATTGCTGGCCAGAAGCAGCTGTGGAGTCTATGACTTCATCATTCTGATCAGATCCTGTAATCTGGACCCATTTTGTGGTTTTTCTAGTCCTTGAACAGTCACTGTGGACATGCTTCTGGGCCTCAAGTGGCCACTAGAAGCCCTGTGGAGGGGGTAGGGAGCTCACTCACAAAGGGCCTTGATCAAGGTCGCACATCTGGGAAACAGGGCTGTGGCAGTGATCACTCTACCATCTCTATGGTAGTTCAAAAGAAGATAGTCCCCTAATCAGCCACTATTAGAAGTGGCCTTCTTGGAGGAAGTGTGTCACTGTTGGGGGCAGACTTTGGGGTCTTCTGTGCTCAAGCTACACCCAGTGTGGCAATAGCACTGCTTCCTGTTGCCTGTAGATCACAATGTAGAACTCTCATTGTGCCAGCCTACGTGCCACTATGTCCTGCCAGCATAATAATGACCAAATCTCTAAAATTTTAAGACCCTCTCCCAGTTAAATGTTTTTCTTTATAAGAGTTGTTCTGGTCATGGTGTCTCTTCATGGCAATAGAACCCCTAATTGAGACAATTCCACACTGGGGTTCACTTGCCAGGAGTGTCTACAAGGAACCCTAGATTTGGTGGTTTGGGTGGGAATTGCCTGGGGCCCAGTTTCTTCCTTCTCTAGCTGAATTCATAGGATGGCAGGGAAGAGAATGTCCATTTGTAGATAACTGTCAGGATCCCTTTCATACTCCCCACAACAAGGCATGCTGGGGTTTACTACCCTTAGTTCATTCTCAAGGATAAAAGGGCTCAGAAGTGGAGGAATTTGCTTAAGGATTCTTTTGACAGCATCAGGCTTGGGACCCATCAGAGGATGGCAAAGCCTGTGATTTCCCAGTACCCTATTGAAGTCTGATTTGTGGAAGTTCCAGCCTGAAAGCAGAATGCTAGGACCCATCTGAGGATGGATCCTCCTGCACTCCGCCATTTGTCACACCAAGGGTTCTTCTTGCTCTAGGCATGGCCAGCCTGGACCAGCCCTGCCCCAGGAATCCCTCTTTGGACATCATGCCTGAAACCCCAAGGTCAATCCCTCCCTATACAAAACACAGACACTAAAAACAACGGAGTTTCAAGCAACAAGGATTTGAAGTGTATTGTAGAAGGGACCTGTAGGTGATCATGGCGTTCAGGGTGGAAACAGTCTCTGAGAACCAAACGGCTCTTACAGACCACATGGCATTTGAGAATGGGACTATTCTCTAACCATTGGAGACGAAGGCTCTAGAATGAGCATCATTAGTGTGTAGGAAAACTATGGTCTGAGATCTCATTTACAGAATGTTAGCTAGCACTGAGACCAGGAGGAGGAAGAAGAAGAAGAGGAAGGCAAAGTTTAAAAACATGAATTCTAAGAGGTCACAACCTGGTTTATAATCTCACACCTCTATTGTTACTATAATATTGGCCTTGTCATATACTTGCTTATTTATAATTCTTTTTGAATCAGTAATAGTCATGATAATGCTGTGTAACAAAGTATACCAAGTAATCTCAGTGGCACACAGAATGAGTTCTGTGGCTTTGGTAAGCCATCTGGGGACTAGACGAGATTGGCCAAGCCAGGGACATGGACTCCACTTGGGCATGCCTTGCTGTCTTCCCGGACTGACAGCTCTCACGGAAAAGGCAGAAATGCAAGCTTGGGTGCTCACTCAGTTTAGCACACACACTAAAATTGGAATGCTATGCCCTGCACAGAGGGTGCTCTAGCCATCATGCTATTGGCTAACATGCCTTTGGTGTTCCAGTTTCCATGACCAGAGTCTTAGTTAGGGTTTCTATTGCTGTGAAGAGACAACATAACTATAGCAACTCTTATAAAGGAAAACATTTAACTGGATGGCTTACATTTTCAGAGGTGTAGTCCATTGTCATCATGGCAGGCAGTCATGATGATGGAGAAGGAGCTAAGAGCGGAGAAGGAGCAACATCTTAGTCCAGTACAACGGAGACCTCAAAGCCCACCTCCATAGTGACATAATTCCTCCAACAAGGCCGAACCTGCTTCAACAAGGCCACACCTCCTAATAATATCACTCCCTATGAGCTTATGGGGGCCAATTACATTCAAACTACCACAGCCAGTGATGTGTTTTTGCCTGTGGAAGCTGAGGAGGAGGGTGGCGAGATGGCTCAGCAGGTAGAGATGCTGCCACTGAACTTGATGCAGTTGTGCAGGTGACCATAGTTGCTATGACTTCTATGTGCAGGACCCAGCCAGGTATAGAGAACGGCAGTGCACAGCACCACTTGCAGTTGCCACCTTGAGGTGACACACCAAGGGTAGCCTCTAAAACGTGAGCAAATAAATCTTTCAAAAGTTACTGGTCCTGGGTATTTTGTTATAGGAACAAAAGCAGATGAGGGCAGGCCATGACATGGCTCTCAAGCTGAGCTAACATTTTTGGGGGTGGTCAGGGGGTCTTTTTGCAGCTAACTAGTGTAGTGATAACATTCAGGTAACAGAACACAAGTGAGAGTTCTGGGTTGTGGTCTTAAAGGGTCAAGAGTGCCCTACCCTGTTTCCACCATCCCACTGGCTGGAATGTGGTGATGCTCAAGCCATCTCTGACCATGAATCCAATGCTGCAGCACACTGAAAAGGAATTTCAGAGTAAAGTGTGAAGACCCTGATTTTCATCAGGCCACAGATCACAACAAACTCCAGGGCTGATGATGTAGCTCGATGGTGGAGTGCTTTCCTTGCAAGCACATGACCTTGGTTTGATTCCCAACAACACAAAATAAAACAATAAGGGAAAGGAACAAGTTTGATGTGGAAACCACAAGATTCTGCTCCGTGACCTTTGTAGTAGCATGCTGCCTCTATCCTGACCACTTATCACGTGGCTGTGTCATGCCGCAGAGGGCTGTAGTTTACCCTGCAGTGCCACATGTCCCAAGGCCTGGGCACGAAGACAGCCATGTGAGTGAAGAAGGCCAATCAGGTGGTTTGTTTTCACCAAAAATATATTCCTTCTTAGGTGGAGGGACTGCAAGAAAGGAGAGAGGGGGAGCTTTGGTCCATGTGTTAAATAAATGAATAAATTTCATCAATAACAAAAAAATCAGGTGGTTACTTAATTTCATCAGCTTTGTGGGACACAGCCTTAAGGAATTTTTTGTTTTCAGCTGGGCCACAGAAGCAGCAGCTGATTGTTGGAAACTGTGTCAGTAGGCTTTCTGTGACTGTAACTAACACCTGGGGTGACCCAGGCCTTATTTCAGCCCACAGTGCATAGCGGCACACTGGTCATTGATGTTGCTTTGGGTGAGGAAGAGCATTGCACAGTGTTGGCGGCACACAGCTGAGCACAAGCTGGAGGAGAAACTCCCCGGACAGGAAGCTTCCTACTGGCATCTCTTAAAGATCCCCACCACCTCCCAGCCGCACTGTGGCTGTGCTCCGATCCAAACTACCTAAGCAAACAGAAGGGAGTGGTAGTGAGTGTGGACGCCCCCAGCCAAGCTGCTGCTCAGCTTCTCTAGTTCCTGTCACATAGACAAGATCACCCTCCTTGGCCTGGTGTCCTAACTTTTCAGTTCCCAAATTCTGAATTTATGTATGGAGATCAAAGGACAGCTCTTGGGAGTTGATTCTAAGCTGCCACCTTCTAGGATCTGCGATTCAAACTCATCAAGCCTGTATACAAGTTTCAATACCCACTGAACTATCTCACCAGCCCCAATCTGATTTTAAATCCAGCATGCTTCTATACACAAGGAGCACAGGGGCTCCTAGGAGAGTGCCAAGCCCAGGCCCACCTGCTGGCCTGCAGCTCCTGGGATGGTGCAGTGTGTCCTTGGCATGATAGGCCACAAGGAGCAAGATGGTGGGAGAAGGGGAGCCAGTCTGGCTGACAGAGATACCTCCCTGAGTGTCACTGGCATCAGCAATGGTCTGCTTCCTGTGATCCTGGAAGACTGTGGGCAGAGTTACATGAGCATTCAGACAGGCCACATGCCCAGGCACAGCTTGGGTCACATGCTGAGGTGTAGAGCCTTGGCTCTAGTGATCTGAAGCCATGGCAGTTTGAACGGAGACCATAATGGGGACTATGTTTTCAAAATAGTGTAGAGAATGAATTGTGTCTTAGGGTTTTTATTGCTTTGAAGAGACACCGTGACCACAGTAACTCTTACAAAGTATACATTTCATTGGGGAGGGGTGGCTCACTTAACAATTTTGGAGGTTTAGTCCATTGTCATCATGGTGGGGAACATGGCAGCGTACAGGCAGACATGGTGCTGGAGCTGAGAGTACTACATTTTGCAGGCAACAGGAAGCTGACTGGTTCACTGGGCAGTATGCTGAGCATAGGAAACCTCAAAGCCCACCCCATGGTGACATACTTCCTCCAACAAAGCCCTACCCATTGCAAAAAAGCCATATCTCCCTATGAGATTATGGGAGCCAATTACATTCCAGATACCACAGGGGAAGAGGTAGGGCTGATGTTCCAGTTGATGGGATGAAATAACCAACAGAGGTGACCACACAGCTACAGTGAACCATAGGCCAGGGTGCAAACAACAGCCACATGGAGTGGACTGGCTCTTACTGGGTTTAGTTTGGGGGAGGTGCTCAAGGGTCATGGGCGGGGGCTGCCTCCCACAGACAGTCACCTGTCCCTGGGAAAATGAATGCACAAGCAGGGTCCCCAGCCAACCCACAACTCCGCACTTAAAATTAACTCTTTTATACCCAGGAAACTGCTCTGCTGCCTAATTCAAGGCTAAGTATTAGAGCCTTTACTGGGTGAGTCCCATTTAACTATGGATACATTATTCCTGGTTGCTTTGTGATGCTGGAGACTAGCAAGGTGGTTTACACCCACCAAGTCACATACAGCTTTGCCCAAGAGTCTTTCTATCTATCTAAGAATGAAAAACAGAAGGCTGGGGACCTGACTGGCCAGGATCCTACTCTATGGTAACATGGAGCTGTTAGGGACAGGGTGATGTATGCAGGGTCCATTCTGGACCAGGGCTGGTCTTTGACAGATAGAAGGACTTGGCAGAGCTTGTTTGGATGAGCTGTGAGGTGATAATCAGATATGTGGTCCAAAGCACGAATCCCCCCTCCAGGTATTTTAATGCATGATCCCCTCCTCTGCCTAGATGTGTGGTCCGATGCATGATCTCCCTCCCCCTTTTGATCTCAACAACAACAGTCTTCCCATCTTCTGGTACCCAGTCAATTTGCTTTGTGAACTTCAGAGACTTTCCAGGGGTCAGGAGTTTCCTTCACTGCAGAATGTCCTGGTACCCAGAATAGTGTCTGCTTCCACCTGCCTGTGCCCACAGGGTTCCTTATGAATCACTAATACCAGAGCGGATTGAAAGGCTAAGGACACATAATGGGTGACATACAGGTACGCATCTGAGATGGCTGTGCCTGGCCTGTTCTCAGGCCACCCTTTCAGTGCTGAGGTGGCCCTTCTATGAGTTCCATGTGCATTCACGTGGCACACCTAACACACGATGTCTCTTCCCCTACTGTCACTGTGTCCGCTTTGGACCCTCACATGTTAGCACCCCCAAAATCCTCCCCCAGCAGGAGATAAGGGCTGGTTGGTGGTACTCCCACATCCCCCCACTATGCTGTTCTGAAATGCAGCAATGCACAGGACCTTGAGATGGTTCTAAACACCAAGGTTGGCCTTAAAACCCTGATCCTTCAGCATCCACCTCCCAAGAGCTGGAGTTAGGCATGAGCTACAAGCATAGTAGACTGCAATAAGCAAAAGGCCTTCAAGACTTGCCCAGGATGTATCTTGAGTCAACATTCATTTTTAAAAAACTTTCTTTTTTTATTTATTCTTTGTGTCTTTCACATCATGCATCCCAGCCCCACCCATCTCCCGTCTTCTTGCATCTGCCCTCTGCCCCTGAAACCCCTCCCCAAATAAAACAAAATACAATGTAAGGGAAAAAAAGGAAGAAAGAGGAAAATCTCATCATGGATGCTGCAGCGTGACACAGTGAGTCACACAGTAAACCTCTTTTATCCATACATCTTTACATGCAGGTTCATTGCAAAGCATCATTGGTTTAGTTCAAGGTCCCTGGTCTCTGCTACACTATGTCCTCACTGGAACTACTTCTGGATATCCATTGCTGCTGTCCTGTGTGTCCTGGAGATCCTGTAGCCCCGAGTCCCCAGGACTGCCCCCCTACCTGTGTTCTAGCAGATCCCAGATTGGGGGTGAAGGGGTGGGGAAGGCCAACACTTAACCCTGGTTCTGGGCCTGGGTAGTTGCAGGCGTTCTTTGTATCCATGGCAGAGCAGCGGTCCCTGTTGTGCAGAGAACATGGTAAGTGTCCACTATACATGTGGAGCATAAGGTGAGCATCCATGGTGCAAGTGAGGCATGCAGTGAGTGCTGTGTGTGTGTGTGTGTGTGTGTGTGTGTGTGTGTGTGTGTGTGTGTGTGTGTGTAGCGTGTGTGTGTCCTCTTCATGTATGGCTCATTGTAAGTTCTAGGGGATCATTGTTTTTTTGTTTTTTGCAAATTGTTTTTTGCAAAGAATTTATTGCACCAATTCTTTCTTTACAAGTCCTTTTTGTTGCCCTGCTCATGTCCATTTTTTTTTTTTGGCACCCTAAGGGTGTTACTACAGGGTGGGGGCCATAGTCGTCAGGGACCATGCCTTTGAAATGCTCCCTTTCTGGTCCTTTAGGGAGATCAATGCTCCTGCTAGCACAGCTGGGGAGGACAGCAATGCTGCCGCTAAAATGATTAGGGACAGAAAGGGGAGCGAACAGGAGGGCACAGAGGCTAATTGCTTGCTTTCCAGGCCTCACCTGCCACAGTCTCAGCGGCTCAACCTGCACTTGACTCCAGACCATAGACCCCAGAGGCTGTGGATGAAAGAGCAGATGAATTCCAGGTCTTGATTTCAGCCCACAATTTAGACAGCTGCAAGGAACAGGCCCCTTGTCTCATAGGAGAATGGGCAGTCCAGCCATCTGGTTGGGGCTCCATCAGCCATTCTTCACGTGTGCTTAAACTCTATTCTCTGCCTTTGAAGATGATTCCTGCAGGGCCAGGGCGCTAATTTTCCGAAGGGTGACTGTCAGGGTTAAAATGCTCATTCTCCAGGTGGCTCTGCCCTGTCTGGGAACTCCACCACTCAGGGACTCGGTTTCAGTTGCAGCAAGATGAGACTCCTCGGGCTTTGCACTTAATGAGACAAAGTGGCACGGGCCGGCCGCTGCGCCACAGGAGGCTCCACGTATTTGATGCTGCTATCTCTGGAGCTTCGCTGGACATTTTATTTCCATGGACACTGCTTCTGTGCTTGTCCAATCTTACTTTCCCCATAGAATATGTCAGATTCTGAACCTTAAGACTTTGCCTTCCAGCCAGGCAGTGGTGGCATATGCCTTTAATTTCAGCACTCGGCAGGCAGAAGCAGGCAGTTCTCTGTGAGTTCGAGGCTGGTCTGGTCTACAAAGCCAGTTCCAAAACAACCAGGGTTGTTACACTAAGAAACTCTGCCTCACAAAACAAACAAATGTGCACTCCCTCTTTTTTTTAATCCAGTGTTTGTTAGTGTAATAAAATCCCACAGGTTAGGCCAGGTGTGACTGCACAAGGTGTGATTAATCTTAACACTCAAGAGGTAGAAGCAGGCAGATATGTGAGTTCAAGGCCAGCCTCTTCTACATAAAAAGTTCCAAACTAGCCAGGGCTATACAATAAGACGCTGTTTCAAAACAAACAAACAACATAGTTGGTCAATATATAAAGAAAATAAGTTTATTTGTCTTTTGCTTTTAGAGACCAAAAGCCCAAAGACTTCCTCCATCTATATCATGTCATGGCAGATGGTGAGAGCTTGATCATTCAGTGAGGCTGGATGCCAGTGGGCAACTGGCATCCCACATACACTATGTTATTTCTTTCCGAAGGTGTGTCCCTCACAACCCTAAAACTTCCCTCTCTGTAGACTTCATCATTTAAATGTTACCACTGCCTCTTAATATTGCTACGGTGGCATCACTTGGGATTCACAGAGACTTCATCCAAACCTCAGGTTACTTCTAGATCACATTATTACACGTGCTGTATATTTATTGTACAACTACTGTGTGCCCGACAACACTGAACAGTGAACCCTAAGAGGCCATGGGCCTGTTTGCAAAAAGGGCATGGGCTGTGGAGACAGCTCACTCTACACTTTATACACACATCTATAAAAACTGACGAAGGTGAGTGTCTATGTGTAGGGAGAACTGCAGTGTGGCCAGTGCACCCTGCTCCTTTGTAACTGCAAACAGCATGAGCTCTGATGACACAGTCCCTGCTGCCCCCATGCCTGCTGCTGAACTAGCACACAGGCACACCTCAGAACTCAGAACCCAGTCAGACAAGGTTAAGACACATTTCTTCTGAGAAAGAGGCATTTGAGTCTTGAAAGAATACAGGCCAAGTGCAAGGAAGGAATGTTAGGAACTAAAGGATCTCTGAGGAGCAGCTAAGGTGATGGCCAGCAGTGAGGAACGGGGCAGGGAGGCAGGGGTGGGAATGGGGATGTTAGGGTGGGCAGACTGGGGTCCTCATGCAGGGAGTGACATCTGCACTTGTCACTCTTTTGTCTGGATCCAGGATTGTTCTGCCTTGGCCACCCAAACACCAGATGACACCTGGCTGATGCTGGCTTTGAACGGATCACCTGGGCTGTCCTGAGAAAACAGACCAGACCGGGAGAATTTGCTTTCTCTTACTGTGAACTATCATTATGCATCACATGCAAATTCATGACCCTAACAGAGCTGGAAGTCAGAAGCTGCCCTGACCTTTCCTACGTTCCTCATTCTATGAGGTCATGGCTTCCAGCTGTGTCATTCCAACCCAGGTGCCATAGTCACACTGGCCCTGTCTCTGACTCATAGCATCCAGAGTCACACTGTCCCTGTCTCTGACTCATAACGTTTTCCCTCTTGTGAAGTCCCTGGTTAGAACACAGGGCTCACCATGTCCTTTGCATGTCCAGTAAGTATATGTTGATCAAATTCCAGGACATAGGAGGGCGAGAACTTGCAAAGCAGGAAGAGCAAACTGTATAGTTTAAAAAAAAAAAAATCGAGCCAGGTGGTGGTGGCTGACGCCTTTAATCTCAGCACTCCAGAGGCAAAGGCAGGGGTATCTATGGGAGTTGGAAGCCAGCCTGGTCTACAGAGTGAGTTCCAGAACAGCCAGGGAGACACAGATACCCTGTCTCAAAAACAAAACAAATTTTAAAATTGAGGGTGGGGGTGCTAGAGAGATAGCTGAGCTTGGGTTAAGAGCACTTTCTGCCCTTGCAGGGGGCCTGACTTCTGTTCCCCTGCACCCACATCAGCTAGCTCACAACCACCTTTAACTCCAGTTAAATGTTTCAGTGTTTTCTGGCCTCCATAGGCACTTGCACCCATTTGTATGTACACAAATACACAGGCACACATACATACACGTACTAAAGCAAAAACCTTTTTTTAAGAATCCCATTTTCAGAGGGGCGCCTTCCCAGTTCCCCCTCCTTTTTGAGACAGAGGCTCACCAGATAGCTCAGGCTGGCTTTGAACTTGTAATATTTTTGTTTCCTGAGTCTTAGATTTACCACCTATGTGTTTTTTTTCTTTTGAAAGTCAGAGTAAAGAATCCATTCTTGGCTAGTGAGGTGGTTTAGCAGATAAAGTGCTGCTGCTGCAGGACTCTGAACCTGATCCCCAGAACCCACATAAAGGCAGAAGAAGAATGGTTTCCACAAAACTATCCCCCAAATATGCCAGGCACATGTGTGCCCACTGCACACATCAGGGATACACAGCAATAATAAACTGAAATCTTTTCTTAGGTGGGGCAGTGGTGGCACACACCTTTAAATCCAGCACTCAGGAGGCAGAAGCAGGTGGATTTCTGTGAGCTCAGAGGCCAGCCTTTAAGTTCTAGAACATCCAGAGCTACATAATAAAGAGACACTGCCTCAAAATAAACAAACAGACACATAAATAAAATAGAATAGCCAGGATGGACCTTCTGATAAGGTAGCATCTGAGTAAAGCTTTGAAAAGGAGAGACATTCAGCAGGCGGCTATCTAGGGAAGGGCATTTCCAGTAAAGGGACAGCTGGAACAAAGGTCCTGAGGCAGAGCCTGCCAGGCTCATGGGGAAGGAAGGCAATAACTAACATCCAGTGCCAGGGAAGAGTTATGGGATTTTGCTAAGTATTCTGGGTGTTAATTCTGTTTTTGATTTCAGATATATCTGACCAAACTCTTCTTCAGACCCCAACTTGCCTTCTCCCACTCCCGTGGGCAACATCTTAGGGACTGCCCGTTTAAATGCTGTAGTCAGTCTTTCCCACTCAGGCTTGTGCCCTTTTCCTACTTAAGGCCACTTTCCAACATTGCCCCTAAGTGCTGAGTAGGCTGATTTTGCCCAGGTTTTATTTAATCAGCCCTGATGTGGTTTGTGGGCAGTAAGAGGTAGGGACTTGATTTCATGTGGCTTGCATCTTATAAAGACTTAGAGTTACATGATTCTGAAGTGTCCGTGTAAGAGGCTTAGTGGGGATGAGCTGGGCTGATTCTTGGATGTGAGAATCATTTATAAAAGAAAGAAAAAAAAAAACACACTTTCCCTATGGACCTTCAAAAGCACACCTGTTCTGACTCTGATTCTGGGTACTGTTTCCTGTTTCACTGGTCTCTGCCCTGGTGTCACACTGTGACGTTACCTGCTTCCTTGTCTGGTAGGGAAATATGTCCCCACCTCACCTATTAAGAATATCTGTCGTTGTGGAATGTTTGTTTAACCAGGCAAAGATGTGTTACAGTTGTTTATGCTGGAGAATATGACTTTAACTGTGAAAAGTGTGTTACATTTATTTCTGCTGCATTTGTTTAATTATGTAAAGATGTGTTGCATTTGTTTCATCTTGTCTGCCAAGGGCATCTGATTGGTCAATAAAGAGATGGACAGCCAGTAGCTAGGCAGAGAAAGGATAGGCGGAGCTGCCGAGCAGAGAGAATGAGTAGGAGGAGAGATGCAGGTTTGAAGGAAGAAATAATGAGAGAAGGGAGTAGAGAGGAGGGGAGGGGAGGGAGGGGAGAAGAGCGGAGAGGAGAGTAAAAAGCCCGGAGGCAAAACATAAATGAAGAGAAACAGGTTAGGTTAAAAAGAACTAGCTAGAAACAAGCCTAAGCTAGGCCAAACATTCATAACTAATAAGTCTCTATGTTATGATTTGGGAGCTGGTACAATCATGGCTAGTCTTAGACTTGTATACTTCCTCTGAGTTCTTCTAAAATTGTAAAATACCTTCTTCGCTCTTATTTTATGTGTCCGAGTGCTCGGCCTGCATGTTTATGTGACAGTGCAGTGTCTCCGCAGGCTGAAAGAAGCCATCAGATCCCCTGGGTCTGGAGTTACAGATGGTGGTGAGCCTCCATGTGTGTGCTGAGAACCAAACCCAGGTCCTCTGGAAGAGCAGCCAGCCAGTGCCCTAGCTATCTGTCCAGCCTCCTCTCTCCTTTCTAAGCTTCTGAAGTTGCAGAGAGTATTCTGGCATCATTAACACTTGGGGATTATGGGGACCCAGAGCCATTCCAGGACATCATAAAGCACTAAGCATTCCTATATTACAAGCCTCAAGTCTTCCCAAAGGCTTTTGTAGGTGATTATTGTTAGGTTTTTGTTCATGGGGAGAGATGCACACACTCACTGCCAGGTGCCACATGAGAGTTTATCTTAGAGCCTTACTGAGAGGCGGGTACCGGAGAAGAGCAGGAGAGGGAGAGAAAAAAGCGGGGAGAGTGGGCTGCCATTTCTTTTTAAGAGAGGAGGTGGGCTTGAATCTATGTAGCCACGCCTAGGGGCGTGCCCTTTGTATGCGGCTTGGTTATGGAACACTTACAATTATAATAGTCAGTCAGGAAACGGGATGGTGGGAAAGACTCGCATAGTCACCAGTGAGGACAGATAAAGTGACACTTCTTTTTTAAAAAATTATTTTGTTTTATGTACTTGGGAGCATACACCATCTGTATGTTCCGGCAAGGACATCATCCGAAGTTACAGCTGGCTGTGAACTATGTGGGTACCGGCAACTGAGCCTGGGTCCTGCACAAAAACAAGTGCTCTTCCCAGCCAGTCTTTCTCTCCAGCCCCACACTCTTGATTACAAGGAGGAGTCTACAGGAAGGTCACCAGGGAGCCATGCTTTCCATGTGTGGTTGTGCCAGGTTTCTGAAGGCCTCCCTGGCAATGAGAACACCCCCTAAACCCCCAATTCTTGGTGTAGAAAACCCCTAGCAGTAGGAGAAGCAGAGCCAACCTACACCAGGTGTGGTTCTCACCAAGTTGGGAGTTCAGTCAGGCCTAGCGGAGGCTGGATGGTGTGCCAGGAAGCAAAGGGCTTGTGTTAGCAGTCCTAGGCATAGCCACTTCCTGAATGTAGGGACAGGGCCAGAGACAAGGTGTATTAAAGCCTTGTTTTCCTTCTGCTGGACAACGAAGTCACACAGTGAGCCCCTTGGACTGGGTCTCCCTCCCTCTCTTCCTGCAGGGTGCCAAGGTGCAGTGTGGAATCTGGGCAAAAATGTCTTTGATGCAGGGAGTGGGCTGCACAGACCCCAGGAATAGCTTTGTCCCCTGGGTCAAGGCAAGTGAGTACCTTCTATTCATTCTCATTCTCTCTCTGCCTCTCCCTCTCTCTCTTCTTTCCTCCCTTCCTTCCTCCTTCCCTCCCTCCCTCCCTCCCTATTCCCTAGAGTCCCAAGGGCTACCAGGCTGTGTCTCTGCTCTGGATTGAAATGAATACAGAATCACCAAGGAGCAGAGCCTAGAAATTTGACTCGAAATTTTCCCAAGTCAAGAGCTGAGCCCAATGCCAGGGCACCTAGTCATCAACACAGCCTCAGCCTGGCCTAGGGATCCATTGTGAAGCAGAGAAGGGACTCCCTTCTCTGTGTGTCTTCTGGAGAGTTTGAGAACTGCTGGTGAGTGCCTGTGGAGTTGGTTCTCCTGGAACTTTCTAGTTCAAACCTGAGTGACCTTAGGCAGGTGATGTCTTAAGCTTGTGTGGGTGTCAATTTCATCCTTGCAAGATGACAACAGAGATGTGAGATGTGCAGGGTCAGCAACTAACAGCACTACCCCACCCCATCCCCAGCTGGTACCAGAGGATGTGAGGCAAGGGAACCCGGGGTGGGGCTGAGGGCATTGTGCTGGCTCTGGGAGGGCACTGTGAGGTCTCTTCACAGCTCACAGTATTCTAGGGGCAAACTCTCCCCTAGAAAGCAGCAAAAGGGAGCAAGATAGACTGCTAACCTGGCAATCCCTCCCCCTGATATGCTTCAGGTCTACAGGAGCCCATGAGGAAATTTCCCACCAGTGGGAAATCTCATCAGTGTGTTGCTTAACTGACTAAAAGACCCTTTGGTGTTTGCTCTTTACCAGCCCTGACCGGAGCAGGATCTACTGCCAGACTCTGGGCCCTGGAGCTGAGTTGCTGGGATTTGAAACCAAGCTCTAGCTGTGTGCTCTTGGGCAAGTTCCTGCTCCTTTGGGAGAGGGGACAAGATGACTGTTTCCTCAGCACTAGTAAGAGGGCTAATAGTCACCTCTGACTAAATGACATGAGATCACAGGCTCCTTTCTCCAGGAGCCCAGTCTACAACACATAGAGACCATGGGGCTGCTGCTGACTCCAGTCAAGACCTAAGGGGGTAAGGAGACTTTGGGGAGAGATATTTCAGAAAGCCCGGAAGGGTGTGTTCTTGGAGACCTGAGGGGTCATAGTGGGTGCTTCTCGGGTGGGTCTGGGGCAGAAGGACCCCTCTCTTTGTCTAAATACAGGCATTTAAATACACAACTCCCATTTGGCTTTTGGAGCAATTTAAGCAAAAAGAGAAGGCAGGGCCAGGAGGGCAAGGCCCAGGACCTGAGCTGCATCCCAGGAACCAGGGTTCCACATGTGTGTGGTAACATCTGCAAGGCTGCACTCAAACATCGCCTCCTGATACACACAAAACAATAATGAGTGTTAATAAAGAAGGCAGGGCTATTCTAAGACAGGGAGAGTTCCAATCTGGCAAAACCTTATTACCGACTGGTGCATCAGGAGGGTAGTGGCCCGGGTTCACACGCAAAATTTCAGGGGCTTCCCTCCATTACTGCTGCTATTTTTTTTTCAGAATATTTTAAAACTGTGCATGTCTGTTTAAGTGGGTTTGTTGTTGTTGTTGTGTTTTGTTTTGTTTTCTAGTCCACCATGTTCTCTGTTGCCACCACTAACACAAAGACCATGCCTTCTTCTTCACAGGCCCCTCCTGCCCATATTTCTCTCCTGGTTAAATTTTCTTATCCTGAACACAACAGAAAATCAAAACAACTAACACCTAAGTGAATGTGGGCAGGGAGACTGGGTGAGTGCTGTGTGGTAAGTTAGTTTAACACACTCCTGACCCAGAAGGGCCTTCACTGGAAACCCTGCTCAGAAATTTGAGGTTTATTTTGCCGGCCAATGAGAGTAAGAAGCCTGCTGGTGAGGCCTGGGATTTGCTTGCACTAGTTTTGGGAGCTCAGGAACAGCCCAGCTATATCTTTATTAGATAATAGTCCCTCAGCCTTCTAATGAGGGCCCTGGGCCATTTGCAGTTTCTCTTTTAGCAAAGGTGTGACCTTGATCATTGAATGCAGACTAAAATGGGTTAGGGTTAGAACTTCTAGAAAGCATTCTCCCCACACTCTCAGTCTAGGGTCTGCTTTAGGACAACTTTTCCTTTGGTGTCAGCTAGTCACAGCTCTCTTGTGTGGTGATAGATGTTTAATAAAAATAGTGTGGGATATCAGGAGAGTCACCTACAGAGCAAAGCCCAGAAGATCAGGGACTGGTAACCCATGCCTTTAACCCTAGCTTTAGAGATGTTGAAAGAGGAAGATAGCTGGGCAGAGGAAGAGAAGGGAGAAGGGACCAACTGCTTCCTTGGTGGGCTCCGGTTTGTTTTGTTTTGTTTTGTTTTTTAATTATACACCAAATATCTATTTGGTGCAATACTCTTGAACTGGTGGTGGTTTGCATTTGCCTTTAATCCCTGCAAACAGATGGATCTCTGAGTTCAAGGCTAGCTGGTTTATGGAGGAATTCCAGTACAGCCAGGGCTAAACAGAGAAACCCTGTCTGCACAAAGAAACAAACAAAAAGGAGGTGCAAAGGAGGAGACGTGTGTGTGTGTGTGTGTGTGTGTGTGTGTGTGTGTGTGTGTGTGTGTGAAAAACTCTGCAAGGATGGAAATGTGACTCTACAGCGTGGTACTTGCCTAGTATGCCTAGGCGCTGGGTACCATCCCTGGCAGTGGGGAGAACAGGCATGATGCAAATGTTAAGTGAAAAAAATCTTATTCTGATGTTATTGCACACAAATATATGAAAGAGACGAGGAGGTCCAAGTCTCAGCAGGACCCAGAGAGACTACTATGGGTGATTTCTGAGGGATGGTCCAGGTTGTGAATTAGGCTGTGTGGTAGGCACCTGGTCTGATCAATAGTACAGTGCTGCTCTGCTTGAGCTGACAGGAGCCTCAGGGCATCCCTCTGAGAAATGGAACCATATTTCCTTCACCCAGCAGCAATGGTGTCAGTGCACTGGCAGGATTTTTGACATTGTTACAGGAGGTTGTCATCTACAAAGTTCACACTTGATAACCTCACTGATGAGTTACAAAACGAATAGAAGACCAATCATGGGTCCAGTCAGCTTACAGTTTTGTGTTGGTAGGACCCACAGCTGGGGTGCAAGCACTGGCCGCTTCTAGGAAATGGAATGCTAACGGCTGAGCTGAATACATTCATGTATCTATGGGCAGTGCTGGCCTGTCTCAGGTGTGAGAGAGGACATACACTCTCTGTACCCTTCTTTCTTCACACAGCCCAACCCAGAACCCTGCTGTGGACAACTGTATGCAACTGCATCTTCACCCTCTGGGCATCCTCTAAGACCCTAAGGGTCAGCAGGGGCAGTCATTTCCTCCGCTACAGAATTAGAAAGTAATATTGGCAAGCAAACTGCTTGATTTCCACTGCCACAAAGCGCTGTTTTCTCACTAGGCCCAGCATCACGGGCTCTTGGTCGTAATTTCCACAAGCAATGTTGAGGCGGCATACAGGGGTTCTGGGCCTGTCCTTTGCGGAAAAGCCACTGCTCCAGAGGTCCTGATTTCGGAAGCTGAAGTTAGTTATCTGGCCCTTCGTGCTGGGGACAGAGAAGCTGAAGTGTGAGGCGCAGTGGGCAGCCGTACAATAGTCAGCTTTCGCCCCATTTCATCAAACCTGTTTTTTCGTCTGTAAAAAAACAGCCGAGTGGTTACGGGGCCCAATCGCAGTTGTATTAACTGCAGTGAAATTAATGGTATGTTGAGGGAAGGTGCCTACCAGGTTGCAGGGGCCCTCCCTGGGAGCATGAACTCTTACAGCTATCTCCCACCCGGTTTGTGTTCGCCCTCTGGGCTCAGCTTCGCAGGGCAGCTCTTGAGGCAGGCAGGGGACCCCAAGGGACCTGAGTCAAGGAGAACTCTAAACAAGGGTCCTTGGCTCTTTCACCTGTAATTTGGGCTATGGCATTAAGTAAGATTGCTTAGGGTACTGCTCTTTCCTCTATGCCCAGAAACAGTTGGTCACGATTAAGGTTTAAGGAATTGAGGTCGGGTGCCCTCTCGCTCTGCAGGTAGAAGCTGACCAGCTGAGCTACACGTAATTGCTCACAGGCAAGTCTTAAAACCTCTTATGCTCTCCGTAGCTAACCTTGAAAACAGCCCCCCCACCTTCGAAAATACGAAAGGACCTCAGAAAATGCCTTAGCTGGGGGCGCCGGACGCCTTAGCTTTCATCAGTAGAGAGTCTATGAATTTGTCCCGGAAAAGACTACCCCTGGGACCTAGAGGCGGCCTCTGCGCTCGGAAATCCTAAAAGATGCACGCAGGCGGAGTCAGCGCACTCACTTTAATGGGAAGAGGGTTCTCGTTTCTTACAGCAACAGGTAAAAACATAAATACGGGTGGGAGGGCGGCGGCTAGGCAGCCAGGCAGGACCCAGGCGCCCGACCCGGGCTCCGAGTCCCAGTGTGGAATCCGTCGGGGATGCCCGCACTTCCGGGGCCAAGACACCAAGCTGCGTCAAAGCACCGAGGAACAAAGGGGATGGAGCGGAGAAAGTTCCCAGGCCAGCACGAAGGTGCTTGAAGAAATCCAAGGGACAATTCAAAGTGGGAGCCCTTCTTTCCCTGGAGCCTTCGCCCTTCTAAAGGTGGGAGTCGTCCCGGGCGCCCTGGGAAGGTCCCTTCTCTACCAGGCTCGGATGCCATGCAGCGTAGACACGCCCGAATTGCCCTGCGTCATCCCAGGACTCTGCACCGTGTTCAAGTCCCCAACTCCGAAGTTCACGAAGTTGCTGTTGGCGGTGGGGGCTGGCTGCGCGGCTGGGGGTGCAGCGGGGTAGGCAGCACAGCTGTAGCCCGGGCTGCAGGCTGCCCCACCATAGCCGGGGTAAGGGTAGGCGTTGTAGCCATAGGCATTGAGGCCCACACCGTAAGCCGGCGCATAGGCCGCCGAGTCCCCAAGGCAGGGCTTCCCATCACGCACCAGCACCGGCACCGCGATCCTGCGCGCGGGCGGGGGCGGCGGCCCCAGCAGCTCCAGAGTCTGGTCCTGCCGCTGCCGCTTGCACTTGTAGCGCCGGTTCTGGAACCAGATCTTGACCTGCGTGGACGTGAGCTTCAGCACGCTGGCCAGCTGGTCGCGCTCGGGCGCGGACAGGTACCTCTGTTGCTTGAACCTCCGCTCCAGCTCGTAGACCTGCGCCTGCGAGAAGAGCACGCGTGGCTTCCGCCGCCGTCGCGCGCGTGGTCGCTCGGCGCTGTCCGTCTCGGCCTTGTCCAGCTCCACCGCCTTCTGCAGCGTGCACAGCTCTGAAGGGGAGGGGAGGCAGAGAGATAGTCGGTTAGAGCGGCCAGCCCAGGAGCTCAGGGTTCTCGTGGCGATGTCACCGTTTGCATGGGGCGCCCAGCTCGGTTTCGGCTCACCGCCGAGTGCACAGGGTTCACACGGTTCGATGTCCCGCAATTGCGCATTTTGGGAAAGCCTAAATGGTGCGGACACTACGTGCTGCAGGACAAAAACGAAACCAGAGAAATCTTGCCCCCGCCCTCCGTAGTTCGCATTTTAAAGGCCGCCAGTGACTTAGCTTTTCTAGATGCAAAGAAAATACAACCATAATGATGCTGGGGGCGAGGGTGGTGGTGATTGCATGAGAGGGATAGTTCGGTTTGACTCTTGCTGGCGATCAGCTTGTTTTTAATCAAGCAATTAAAGATCTAGAAGGCATGAGTTTGGAGGTCCCCAGCGGGGCTGCGAGCTGCTGTTTGCGTGACTTCCAGATCTCCCAGTAACCGTGGCCCGGACCGAGACAGAGGCTTCTATTCAGGGCCTGCAGCATCCGAGACCGTGGCAATTAATTCTAGTCCTCCTTGGATGTTCTCTGCTCCTAGAGAAACTTATAGATGCTTTTCTAGCTCAAGAAAGTCATTGGGCCCCTCAGGCTTTTGCTCAGACAGACTATGCCTGGATCTCACCTTCTGCGAGCAGGCCAGACACCCTTCCCTGCTCTAAGACTTCTTGTATACAGAAGCCTTCTCTCCTCTCCCCAGCGTCTTCGTTTGTTCCATATTTTCTACTATTTCCCAGAAGAGAATTTCTGCCTGGCTTTGCCTGGGAATTGTGCTGAAAAAACAATGCCCAATGACTCCTGGGGTCCACAGCATCACATCTCAAAACTACCGACCCTGTTCCCAGACTTTTCTGGCACAAAGAAGGCCCAGGAAGACAGCGTGGGCTACGAAAGGTTGGGGAATCACAGGCTAAACTTTCTGTTTGGCATTTCTCAGCGTCTCATAATACTCCTAAATGCAAAAGAGATGTTTAAGAATTGTTAGATAGCTTAACTTGGTAACAGATCCAAGAGCAAGGCCCCAATCTACTGGGGCTCTGTAGGCCTAAAACAATATTTCTCTCTCTCTCTCTCTCTCTCTCTCTCTCTCTCTCTCTCTCTCTCTCTCTCTCTCTCTCTCTCTCCCCCCCCCCCCA
>PVIH01009979.1:5000-26566 GCA_004025045.1 Sigmodon hispidus | reverse complement strand
TTTTGCACCCGAGTGACTTTGGTTGAGATGAGGACAGTTCCTGAGCCCCAAGGATCAGGGGAACCTCAGAATCCAGACATTCTCCGTTGCTCTAACTGCTCCACTTGCAGAGAACCGGCGGCCGAGTGGGGCTGCTTTTTGACGTTAGCAAATAGAGGAAGGCCAGCCGTGGTGACAAGTGACCACCTTGGCCAGTGACAACCGCTTAGCCAGATTTTTCTTAATTGAGCCTTAGTGAAATCTTTAGTTCAGACCTCTATAATCCTCACCCTATGCCCTGCTATTCCTAGCATTCTGATCAGATGGTGGACCCAAATTCTTCTTGGATATTTAACCGCCCTTATGTGCCTTTCCTTCGTGTTCCTCCCCCCATAAATTCAGCCAGCTGCATCTCCCTTTTTAAAATAAAGAAAAATAAAATTAGAAATATATAACCTCTCTACCAGCCACATCTATCTCAGGTATATATCCAATCTTCTCCATTTCATGTCGATACACAGGGCTAGGGAACTACGGCTCAGGAAATCGCTCCTTGGCTTCAGTACAGGCTTGCTCCCTTCCAATTGCTCAGGATCATTCTGGATTACTCCAACTGCTGAGAGAGGACCACCCACCAAAGCACAGCCTGAGGATAATCTAGGCCTTGGGAAAATTTGGCTTGTCATTTATCAGGGTTTATTTACCTAAGATAGCCCGTTTCTGTAAGGAAACAAAGTAGGGCAAATGCCACTCTTCGCCCTCTTGCTAAGGCAGAGGCATTTCTGAATCTTCTTATTCTCTATGTCAGCCTTATCCCCTGTGGAACTGCCTGAATTATCCCAGCCCTAGCTGACCTTGATTCTTAGCAATAACAGAAGATTGGTGAAGGAGCCAGCCTCCTGTGCTGAGCTCAAACCCCACAGATGCCAACTTCAGTGCTTCTAGTTGGTTGGGACCCATAGCCGTCACCTCTGACATCTAGAGTTATTCTGGGGGACTGGTCCTTCCTTCCCTTCTGGGCAGACCTGCAGATGCTCACTTCCCCCATCAGAGTGCTCAGTTAGGTAGGGCTGTGCCTGAAGAAACACTTGCTTGAAGGGCATCCTCCTAACAAAACAAGGGAAGGGAGACTGGAGCCTGATGGGAACAGCTCTCTTCCAGCCTAATGGATGTCACCTTAGACCTTTTCTTGAGGGGAAGCTGTACTGCCTGTTTGGTACACACGGGAGAAGAGGCGGGGTAGGTGACCCTGGGGGGAACTCTTAGGAACATCTCTGGGAGATGGTAGGATAAGAAAATTGTCTCCTTATCCCCATGACCCACTCCTTTTCCCCCAGAACACTCCGGCCCAGGAGTCTGGCCTCCCTCTGCTCTCTGAACGCAAAAGTGAGGCTTTGTGGTTCTCCTAGTCCTGCCGAACCACTTTGATTGCAACACACACGTGTAGAAAATAAAAGTGAAACAACTTGTGAATTTTCTCAAATTGAACACAGGTGGTGAACATGTGATTTTATTGTTGTTTGTTTTTTACACGATTTCTCTGTGTAACAGCCCTGATTGTTCTGGAACTCTGCTTGAGATTTGAGGTAGACCAGGCTGACCTCAAACTCACCACAATCCACCTGACTCTGGGAGTGCTGGCATTGCCTTAGGTCTATCTAAGAAACAAAATACCCAGAACCCTGTCCTCAGGCAATCACAGTTCTCTCTCTCTCTCTCTCCTCCCTCTCTCTCTCCCTGTCTTCTCTCCTTCCTTCCCTAGATTCCTTTCATCTATTTTTGAGCTTCATTCATACCCAAGCACACAGGATGGAGACTGTGTCTCACAACATTTATGTAATGTCTGTCTGCTCAGGAGACCTGGCCAGACTGTAGCTGTCAACTCGCTTTTGCTCTCATTATATTAATATATTTCAGTCTGAACATTCCTGACTAAAACCCCAAATGCCTGAAGTCCAACACAGCTCCTGTGCCTGCACACCTGTGCCAGCCAAGGACAATAACATACAGCATAAAATGAGTTTGGGGTTGTGAGTATGTGAATCAAATGGATTCTATGTTGACTCTGGAGTTCTGTCCCCGAGATGTCTCACTGTTAACACATACATACTACATACGCGGAAATCTGAAGCAAAGGAACCCTGGGTCACTCTGGTAGGAAGCATTTACTTCAGGTGAGGGATGCTTTATGTGTTGGCTCATTCATGTTCTGCCAGGGGCTGCAACATGTCAAAATCTCCATGTTGCGACTGTCACAAAACAGCGGTATTTGTTCTGAGGACTCCAACACCTGCCTTTTGCACACATTTTTACTGTGTAAACACCCTGAGTATCGGTGTTTGGGCGCAACATAGTCACAGACTCAGCCTGAGCTGATTCTCACAGCTGACCGGAACTGTATTCACTCTGACAGCATATGATGCTTGCAGCTTCCCCACAGCCTGAGAATGCTAGGAGCTTTTAAGTTTAAGCTGTTTACGGCAGGAGTAGGGTTATCTCAAATGACTATAGAGAATTGAGAACCATTTTCCCCCCAAAAGGCTCATTGGCTTTAAAAAATATATTTGTAAAAGTGAATGTCTAAACCTTTTGTCTTTTATTCTCATTACTGTGTTTTTATTTAATTCTTAAAATTGCTCATTTTAATTTTTTATCTGATACAGTAACTATAAGCTACATATATTATGTAATATTTCAATTATGTAGTTTATCAAATGCTTAGACTGAGTTTCTCAAATACCACTCTTCCAGCTTTCGGAATTTATGCTGTTATGGATGACCACCCGTTGTGACATAGCGCTTTATCACATCATAGTTGCTTGCTCCCTGTCCAGGGTCAGCTTCTCACCACTGTGTCTCCCCTGCTCTTCTGTTGGTGGTGGGGTTTTTTGTTTGTTTTTGAGACAGGGCTTACTGTACTCTGACTGGCAAGTAGACCAGGCTTGCCTCAAACTTATAGGCATGTGCTACCCCACCAGGCGTGGCTCCTTGTTTGTTTGTTTGCTTGTTTTTCTCTCTTAACACCTCCACCCTCCCCTTAAAACAAAACAAAACAAAACACCTTTCTGGTCAGTTGCTTCTTCTGGCCTTGAAGTTGTGTTTCTACTAACCCTTGTTTCTGGGTGTCTGTGGCTGAGATATCTCCTGGGGCTCTGGACCAGTAACCAAGGAAAGCCCTGAAGGCAGAACCCAGGGCTAGTTCTGTTTGTTTTCTTCACAGTTGCTGAAACATCCTCCGTGTGTCTTACTGGGGCAAAGGATGCTAAAGAACCATCTGCTAAATTTATTACCACATGTCCTTTCTGTTATACAATGATGGGTCAGATCCTACCAAGCAGTTTAAGTAGATTTTAAATCCAAAGTTGCTGTCTTTTTGTTTTATTTGTGTGTGTGTGTGTGTGTGTGTGTGTGTGTGTGTGTGTGTGTGCGCGTGTGCATGCGCGCTTGTATTATTGTCAGTAAAGGCAGCATCTAAGGCTTCTCCCTCGACCGTCCATCTAGCCGTGCCCTGCTCCTGAATTCCGTGTGCTCTTAAAGTGTATTTATTTTATGTGTATACAGCAATGCAATACGGGGATGGGAGGTGGGGTGTCAGAAGACATGCTACAGGAATTGGTTCTTTCCGCTTGTGGGGCCCAGGAATCAAACTCTGGTTGCCAGGCTTAGCAGCAAATGCTTTCACCCTCCCCCTATCCCTCCCCAGCTACGAGGTCTTAGCCATTTTCATGCATTTTAAAAGCCTGAGATGGCTTCGGGTCAGAAAAAAACAAAAACCAGAAAAACTCAACACCTTTCTTTTGGAATAGGAGTGAAACATGAGTGTAGTTTAATATAGTTAATGCAATTTGGTAGTTCTTTTTTTTTTTTTTTTTTTTTTTTTTTTTTTATTTTTTTTTTTTTTTTTTTTTTTTTTCTTTTAAATTTTATTTATTTATTTATTTATTTGCCTTGGTGTTTTGCCTGGAACTGGAACTAGAGACAGTTGTTAGCTGCCATGTGGGTGCTGGGAATCGAACCCGGGTCCTCTGGAAGAGCAGACGGTGCTCTTAACCGCTGAGCCATCTCTCCAGCCCCAATTTGGTAGTTCTTAAATACTTCTTTTTGCAAATAATAGGTAAAAACAACATGTGATTTTCTAAGTTTATTATTATTATTATTGAGAAAGGGTTTCTTTGTGTATCCCTGGCTGGCTGTCCTAGAATTTGCTATGTAGATCAGGCTATCCTAGAGATCCACCTACCCCTCCTGCCGCTGTGATTAAAGGTGTGCAACAGCATCACCTGGCTATTTTGAACATTTTTAAGTGTCTGTAGCCCACTGATATTTTTATTTGATCTTCTGTTAGGTTCTTCACTTCCTTTTCTTTCTGCTATTTGAAGTCTTTTTTTTGTTGTTTTGTTAGCTATAGTGACCCTTTATCATTTTATATTATGCTATTATTAAATATTTTTTACTTTACCATTTTTCCTGTTTGTCTTTTTAAAGGTTTTATTTAAGTTTTAGGGTACTTCTTAATTTATAAAAGGGTTAGTCACACACAGTAGGGCTTTGGTTCCTAGTTAGTGCTCCCCAAGGTCCATGGAGGAATGGAGACTGTGACTGGGGCTCTGCATCCAGTGGGGACCCCAAAGCAAAAGGCACATGCCAGGTGTCATTAGAGACTAGCCTAGTCTTGATATTTTCATCCTAGGCATCAAACCTGAGAAGGCAAAAAAGCATGTGTCAGTGGATTCCCCAAGATCAGAAAGAAACTTCTAGAAGGCAAAGCATCCAGCGAAAAGGAGGAAGGCTCCTGAACTCAGGCTGGGAAAGGGAAGAGATCTGGGAAGACATTCAGGGAAAGTATTTCTAGGAATGATGGGCAGGAATGTCTTGTGGGGACAATGGCTGTTTGCCCTTCCTGAACCTTGATGTTCTCATCTGTAAAATGAGACAACAGCCACACTTTCTCAAAATGAGCATTGACACAAGCGCATCTTTGAAAGCAGGGTTGTCCCTGAGTATTCTTCCTGACAGGAGAAAGGCAAGGAGGCAGGCTGCAGGATAGCTGTCCCCAGGTGACCTGACCTCCTGTTAGCTTCTCTTCCCATCTCCAGAGCTCCAAATATCATGTCACCACAGAAAAGTGCTCAGAGGCTCTTTGTGCCTATCTTTCTTTTTATGATTGATTTCTTTTTTAATTATGTGTGTACTGGAGTGTAGGGGGACACAGAAGAGGGTGCTGGGTACTGGGAACAGTACTTGCTCTAAACCACTGAGCCATCTCTTCACACCCTTCTTTAAAATTTCAAGAGTAGTATGGGTGAGTAAGTAGGGCTGGAGATGTGGGTGGGGAGCAGAGGGGAATCAGGAGCCATTGTTGCTTCAACAAACTTCGGAGCCCTTGGCTTCAGGGGGTAAATACCCTGGCTCAGTTGGCATAGTTCTGGGCAGGTTTTGGTGCTGAGTAAATGCTGCTGACTGACTAGGAGCACAGCAGTGACTCAATAGGAGAGCCTGTACTTGTACAGGCTGCAGTTCCAATGGAGCTAAGAGACCTCAATGTGTGTTCCAGTTTGGGGCTCTAATCCCCCTGCCCAGGTCTCCTGGATTGCCAGGCTGTGGAAGTGTGTGTGTGTGTGTGTGTGTGTGTGTGTGTGTGTGTGTGTGTACCTGATTTAAGCTTTGATCCGAGTAGTTTCCCACACTGCAGCCCTCTGTCTTTCCCAGGGGCTCAGAGGAGAGATAAATCAGGAGACAGTGCTGTTGTACTTGGGGCTCAGACCTGCACAAGAGGAAGATGTAGTTTTGACGGCACTCTCTTGTGGCTGAGTTCCCCTTTTGCTTTCTCTGCTTCAGCGTCCTGGGGCTGGGTCCTCATGGGCATCTGCTCCTGTTTCCCTGGTGAGTGCCGGTCACCTTTCCTCACCTGCCAGAGGATGCTGGTCCTGGGAAAGCGGCTGGAAGAGGGGCATCAACAGATTTTCCGCAAGCCACAGGGGTCTTGTCTTAGCCCACAGTCTCTTAACTTGGCTCTCTCTCAGATAGTAGAGAGCCACCCGAGGGATGGATGCTCAGACCCAGACGAGGGTTGCTAGTCCCAAGTAACCGGGAAGACAGGGGTAGAGGGGTGGGGGGAGCCAGGGAGGAGGCAGAAAAGGAGATGGTGAAATGGAGGGGTAGAAAGAAAGGAAGGAGAATGGAGAGTTGCCATGATGAAAGGGGATGGGAGGGGTAACTTCTAGGGAGCCGAAAAACTGCAAGAAAACTCTTCCTCTCCGACCCACTCGGCTGCCTGGGAAGGGGGTTCTTAGAGGGCATTCACTCTTGAATCCATTGGTCTTCTGCTGATCGGCTGCAGAATTGAGCCTTCTACCTATCTCGATCCGTGTTTTAGGTCTAACACAGTACTAAAGAGCGGTTGATGAACCCTGTACACCACCATCCCCTACTCTCCGCGAGAAACTCCGCAAGGCAAATTGTTTCTCTAACCTCCAGTTTCAAACAGAAAGCGGGGCAGGCCTGTCTGAGTCGGGCCTGGCTCTTTGGATGGGAAAAGGGAAGGCTGCATTTTGAGATCTGCTGCGAAGCAGTGTGAATTTGGCTTAGTGTATAGCATTAATAATCATGAATTTATTATGGGATATGCAGTAATGTTTTTACACAATTCAAATAAATTATAATTAAGGTATGGCGTATTAAAAATTTCAAAAATAAGAGTCAATATCAAATGTCCTGATGTAAGAGATCAGAATTAGGCAAGCTAGTGGGATGTTAATTAGCTTAATCGAATCATACACACATATCAAAGTATTACATGATACCCTTGTATTCTCTACATATATGTAACTATGATTTGCCAATTAAATAATACTACTGAAAAATGAGAAAAGTATGAATGGCCCTTGTCAATGGCTAATAAAATTACCCCTGATGCCCTGGACGACCACACACATTAGGGTAAATGTGAAGGTTTCCTCCTAACTCTCTCAATCCTCCTAGCATGGCAGATGATCAGTGCACATAAAATACATTATACACATTCAAACAAAAACCCTTTATCACTGTCCTGTTTCCTTTATTTCATGGTAGTGCTGGGGATGGAGGTCCTGCCTTGCATCAGCAAGGAGAATGCTCTGCCACTGAGCTACAGGGCACCCAGCCTAGCTACTCCTTAAAACTGCAAATTGCACCCTTGGCTTATTTTAAAAGGAGAAAGAAAAACTCTAAGCAAGACGAAAGAGATCTCACTTGAAAGGAGAAAGACTCTACCTCAGCTCTGAAACACTGGAATTAGAAGTCAGGGAGCCTTGTTCCACCAACCTGAACTTTCTCTGATCTGGGGCCTAAAACTGGCTGAGGCCTGACAAGACACTGTCCTTGAGGATGACATGACCAAGTTTCAGTAGTGGACTGTTTAAATGGCAGCTCTGCTCTATGTTAGAAAAGCACAATGTCACTGCCAGCTCGCTGTAAGTTTTTGCCTCTGGGAGGATGCTGTTGTCTTCCAGGTGAGAAACGGGCTTTGGAGAGTTCAGATTTCAGATCTTCTCTAGTTTTGTCAGCAGAGCGTCCACAGTTCTGAAACAAAACCTGGCCCTTTGCACCCAGTATTTTAGGTCACTGCAGGTTCTTGCATCTTCCTTTCAGAAAGAAAATGAGGTGCAGGGGCCTGTGGTTAAACTCTCACCAGGCCACATCCCAGTACCAGGCTCTCTTAAAGCTGCAGCCAGTGTATTCTGGAGCACTGGCCCTTTTGTTTCTGAGATTCTTTGAGGAGTCATCTAGGCCCCCTTGATTCTAGAAAGGCAAGGGGGCGTTGATGGGGGATGCCGTTTCCCTGCAGTCCTGGTACTGTGCGACTGGTTGGGCTTAGGGCTGAGAATTCAATTCTTAGCCAACAAAATCAACAGAAGACAAAAGCAAATGCTGGCGGGATAATTTAGCCGGGCAAGCAAGATACCTGTGCTCAGAACCCACATAATAAAGTCTGGCTTTAGGGGACAGAGCAAAGAAGGTCTGGCCAGGAGGAGCCCTGGTCCTAGCTGGTAGCTATCCTTGTCTAATTGGTCATCTCCTGGCCAAGGAGAAATGCTCTCAGTGGAGGTGATAGCATTCCTAAGGAAGACAACAGAGGAGTCATCCAGTCTCCACACATACACATGAACATGCATTACACATACACACAAATATACATATACACATATATGAATAAAAATGAAATAAAAAGCAACAACTTTTTGAATAAAAAGAATAATAAACAGACTTAGCTTTTAAATTTTTTTTAAAAAATTTATTTCTTTCCCCGCCCAAGATTTCTTTTTAGGTGCATTGGTGTTTTGCCTACATATAAGTCTATGTGAGGCCCCCAGACTTAGTTTATTAACTCATATTCATGCTCTCTCACTTTGGACATTTAAGATTTATATTATTTTCTTCCTTTCTTCCATCCCCCTTCCCCCCCCAACAAAGTTTCCCTATGTAGCCCTGGGTTGTCCTGGTACTCCATCTGTAGACCTCAGAGATCCACTTACCTCTGCTGAGATTAAAGGAGTGCACTATTACTTTCCAGATGAGATTTCTATTACTTTAAAATTACACAAGTCATGAATATATCCTCTCTCTCTAAGCCTGACTGGTCTTGAACTCACTAAGTAGACCAGGCTGATCTATCTGCCTCTACCCCCACTAATGGCATGTGCCACCATGCCCAGCTATGGATATATTCTTTTTAAAATTATTTGTTTTATGTGTATTGATGAATTGCCTGCATGTATGCCTATGCGATTCTCTAGAATTGGAGTTACAGACAGTTGCAAGCTGCCATGTGGGTACTAGGAATTGAACTCAGGTCCTCTGGAAGAGCAGACAGTGCTCTTAACCACTGAGCCATCTTTCCAGTCCCTATATTCTTGTTGTAAACATGTCAACCTTTGTGAACTCCCCCCATCCCTGACCCCACTTTCCCCTTATACACAACCCCACACAGTCCAGGCGACTGTAAACCGTGGGGCTGGGGAAACCTGAGGATTCAGTGTAAAGAAAAAGGAAGGCAAAACAGCCTGTTAGTACTTTTTTTTGTATTGACTTCATAATATTTCATTTATGGAATTAGGTGGGAGTGAATGGGGATTGAACCTAGTGCTCCCCATGTGCTGAACACAAGTTTTACCATGGAGTAGCTCTCATTCTATGTACATGATGTTTTAGGTAAGTCATGTACCATTAAATAAATCCTCCTTTGTAAACATGTGGATGCTAAAACATTTTTTTTTTTAACTATGGCCACAGAATGTGTGTTTAGACTCATGTACATGCATTATTTATTTATTTATTTTTATCTTATAGTTTTTTTTTAAACTTTATTTATTTATTTGCCTTGGTGTTTGCCTGGAACTGGAACTACACACAGTTGTTAGCTGCCATGTGGGTGCTGGGAATCGAACCTGGGTCCCCTGGAAGAGCAGCCAGTGCTCTTAACCGCTGAGCCATCTCTCCAGCCCCGCTAAAACATTTTTTTTTAAAAAGTTTTTAGTCATTATCTAAAATCATGGGAGAGCTTAAGACATAAACATTTTGCATGTCTAGGAATGTGCTGTCACCATTTGATTTTAGTGGCTGATTTGCAATTTTGTCACCTTTTCTAAATGGGTAATCAAAAGCAGGTTGAGCACTTCAGTGCTGTCCACAAGCATCACCACAGCATCCTAGGCAGAAAGTTTTTACACTTTCTGGAATACTTCAAAAGTCTGGTTTTTTACTACTATTTTAGGTGTATGAGTGTTTGCCCACATGTCTACCTGGTGCCCACTTATGCCAGGAGAGGGCATCTAATCCACTGCAGCTGGAATCACAGGTGGTTGTGTGCTATCATGTGGTGCTGGGAATTGAATCCAGGTCCCCTGCAAGAGCAAACAGTGCTTGGGGCTGGAGAGATGGCTTAGTGGTTAAGAGCACCGACTATTCTTCCAGAGGACCTGAGTTCAATTTCTAGCACCCACATAATAGCTCAAAGCTGTCTGCAACTCAAGTTCCAGGAGATCATGCACTTAGAGTAAATTTAAATAAATAATAATAAAAAGACAAGCCAGTCTCTCCAGATCAACTCTCAGTGATTCTTATTTTTCTATGATTTAAAATTTTGTTTTTAATTTTTTGTTTTGTTTTTGAGACAATCTGTGTAGCCCAGATTGTCCAGAAACTAGATAGATATATAGATTAGGCTGGTCTTGAACTCAGAGATCCACCTGCCTCTGCCTCCTGAGTGCTGAGATTTAAGGCGTGCATCACCAACACTTTAAAAAAAAATGTCTGAAATTTTTGATTAAAATAGAATTACATCCCTTTCTCTTTTCCCTCCTCTGCTCCCAGATACCCTCCCTTGGGTCCCTCCCATGTCCCTCCTCAAGTTGATAACCTCTTTTCCTAATTACTGTTGTTACACACACATGTTTGTGTGTGTGTGTGTGTATGTATGCGTATGCATAAATATGAACACAACCTACTGAGTCTGTTTCTGTTGTTGGTGTGTATCAAGGCTGAGCACTCTACACTCATCCCTGCCAGGGCTAATCCTCCTGCTCCCACAGTCATTAGCTACCTACAGTTCTTTGTCTAGGGATAGGACCCTGTGAAATTTCCCCCTTCCACATTAACATGCTCATTGATATTGCCATTGTTCAGGTCTCATTGTGCAGCCATTTCTAGGAATGACTGCTTCACAGCAGACTTACAGTTTTTCTGGTCCCTCTTCCATGATGCTCTCTGAGTCATAGGTCCAGGAGTTGTGATGTAGATGGATTTATTGGTACTGGGGTACTCTGCCATCTGCTGATCTCTGCACTGTCTTCAGTTGTGGTTCTCTGTGATGGTTTCTCTTTGAAAAGAGGGGCTTCTTTCATGAGGGGTAGTTGCTACATTTATCCAGGAAAGGTGGCTCCAGCACACCTCAGATTTTAAATATATATATATACATATATATATATCAGATCCTATTATAGATGATTGTGAGCCACCATGTGTTTGTGGGAATTGAACTCAAGACCTCTGCAGGAGCAAACAGCCGGTGCTCTTAACCACTATGCCATCTCTCTAGTCCTCAAGTTTTTTTAAATTTTTTTTTAAACTTTATTTATTTATTTATTTGCCTTGGTGTTTTGCCTGGACCTGGAACTACAGACAGTTGTTAACTGCCATGTGGGTGCTGGGAATCGAACCCGGGTTCTCTGGAAGAGCAGACGGTGCTCTTAACCGCTGAGCCATCTCTCAGGCCCCTTTTTTTTAAAATTTAAATTAAAAAATTAGGGATACATAATATTCTATATCCATAAAGCACAACTTATTTAGCTGTTTTCTGTTGGTGGATATCTGGCTTGTTTCTATTGTAATCTAATGGGTGTCATCATTCTTTGGCTTAAAACAGATCCCTGACAGACTGGGCAGCTGCAGTATCTTTCTGAAAAGTTTTTCTGGTCCCTCTTCCATGATGCTTTGGTTCCATGGACATGGGAACCAGTGTCCTCTGGAAGAGTAGTATGTACTCTTAACCCATGAGCCATCTCTCTAGCCCCTATTTATTTATTCTTTCCGAAAAGATTGGGTTGATTGTTTATTTTTTATTACTTGTTTTGTTTATTTATTTACTTACTTATTTAGTTTTTCAAGAAATGGTTTCTCTATGTAGTCTTAGCTGTCCTGGAACTCACTCTGTAGACCAGACTGGCCTCAAACTCACAGAGGTCTGCCTGTCTTTGCCTCTTCATTGCTGGGATTAAAGATGTGCACCATCATTGCTGGATTTTACTTTTAAATATTTACTTTTTAGTTTATTTATGTTTCTGCATGTGTGCCTCTGTGTGTGTGTGTGTGTGTAAGCTATGTATGTGCAGGTATCTGTGGAGGCCAGAAGATGGCGTCAGATCTCCTGGTGCTGTAATTATAGGCAGTTGTGAGCTACCCAACTTGGGTGCTGGGAACCAGTGTTCTGCGGAAGAGTAGTATGCACTCTTAACACATGAACCATCTCTCTAGCCTCTATTTATTTATTTATTTATTTATTTAATCATGTAGAGGTCTGAACCCAGTGCCCTCCACCTCTGCCATCCAGCAACATTCCCATCTCTTTAGGATGACTATCATTTACTGTCCTCCTGAGATATTTGTGAGTAAAAGGCAGCATGCCAGTGACGATTCTGGGTCAGCTGGGAGTGTCCTGTACAGACTGAGATGCACCAGAACCAGAGAGCGTCTCAGTGTGCATTCAAGAGGCGAAGGCTGGAAGTCCGGTGAAGACTTTGTCTCAGACACATGCAGGGTTCTGGGTTCCCTTTGTGTCCATGCTCTGCTGCTGGCAGAGGCCTTGGAGAGGCTGATTTTATTCTTGACCACTCATCACTATCTCAGGGACAGTCTGAGCTGCTGTGACCTGTGGTGAAAGACCCCAGATCCTGTTACGGGTTCCTCTAGGAAGCCTCCATTCCCGGCCTACCCACTTCCTGTGACTAATTTCTGAAATCCCTGTGACTGAGAAGGTAGAGGATGAAGTTTCCCACTCCTGGAGGGCTCTGGGTGCCAGACTGGGGCCGGGGGGGGGGGGTGATGGTGGGTGACAGCTAGGACTGCTGTGTGGTCACATTCAATCCCTCAAGAGCAGAAGCAGGAGCCTTCAGATTGGGTGGCAGCAGCTGGTACTGGGATAACCTCATTGATGGCTGGGTAGATAGGATTCTCTTGTGTTAAGCAATTCCAGAAAGCAACGTGGTCCCTGATGAAAAGGCTATGGTCATTGTCTTAGGGAATCTGCTTGACTCTGACAGTTCTCAGCTGCCTCATAAATCTTCCATCAGTTCCATCCAGCCAAAAAGATGTCATCACCATTTTCTCCTAGCGACAAGGAATAAAAGGTCAGTAAGTCCTCCAGCCCTGCCCAAGATAAAGGAGACAAACGAAAAGTTGTCAACAGGAGGCACAGAGCTGTTTATGTAGAAACTGTGCTTAGATGCTGGGGTAAATGTGACAGCGATGATTCCATCAGGCACTGCCAGTACCCAGGACTGCCCCATACTTAATAGACAGAACACAAGAAGCTGAAAGCCTGAAGAAATATCAGCCATCATCCAGTTCCCTCAGATTCAATTAAGACAATAGAGTCTGTACTGTAAATAATAATTTATATGCAACATCTCAATAACTTAAGCCTGAAATGCCAAGTATAGGAAAGGCTCAGGACTACTCTGAACTCCTGCCATCCTGTGTTTAAACTCTCTGCCCAGTGTGTCTCTGTCAGGGCATCCCTGACACTGGTTGTTGCTCACATCTGCATATGTTACATGTGCATATGAACCTCCATATGCATATGAAATTGCATATCTATATGAATCATCTGCATATGTTACAACCCTGTGGCTAGTTGGTGTCTAATCTGGAGATGATGACTATTTAAAGTTTCTGAATCACTTTGGTTGGTCAGAAGTCAAATTCATCTTGCTTGCACAGAATGTACACACTGAGGGGCTGGCACCTTCTGCCTTGGAGCCAGAGGGCCATTGTTGGTCTCCAGTCCAGTGCATTGATGAGATTCACAGACAGCCTGTGACTTTCATGCTCCCTTATGGAGCACCAGCCCAGAGTGGGTGGCTCCATTGTGCAGGGTATCCAGGGTGGAAGCGTCTCAGTAGTGTGTATAATTGACAACAACAAGATCAACAATAAAATCTAAACACACAAGGAAACCATCAAGGCATGGGGACTTCAAGGCAGCTGAGGAAGTAAGAGCCTTTCCACCTCTTTCAGACTGAAGGCTGAAGTAGAAGGTTGTCTAGAAGACAGGGTGGTCTTCCACAGTGGTTCAGGCAGATCATACTTCTGGATTAGGGTGTAAATTTAAGTTCTGGGATAAGGATAAAAAGTTCCTACTGGGCTCTGCCAGGGTAGCCAACTCTGCATGCACAGAGTCAACCAACCTCAGGTTAAAAATATTTGGAAAAACTCCTGTCTGTACCTTTTACAGGGTTTTTAAAAATCATGATTGTCTAAACAATACAGTACAACAGGTATTTCCACAAGCACTTGACCTATAGTAAGCACTGCAGACTCAGATTTTTTTTTTGGGAGGATGTGCAAGGGTGCTATGTAAACATCACACTGTCTTATAGAAGGGTCTGAACATTCCTGGGTTCATAAAGAGGAAGGATGTCTGGAAGTCCTCCTCAGGTGACAGCTCAGTTGGTAAAGAACTTGTCTTGCAAGGCTGAGGACCTGAGTTCAAACCCTTGTGTGTGTGGAAAGCTGGGCATGATGGTATGTGAGTCAGAGACAGGTGGGGCTCACTGGCCAGCCAGCCCAGTTTACTGAGCAAGCTCCAGACTAGTGAAAAACCCTTTATCATAAGGCAAGGTAGGGGCTGGAGAAATGGCTCAGCTCTTCAGAGGACCCAGGTTCAATTCCTGGGATCTACACAGAAGCTCACAAACATCTGTAACTCCAGTTTCAGGGGATCTGACAACCTCTTTTTGACCTCCATGGGCACTAAGCATAAATGAGTTACAAAGACAAAGCACTCATACAATTAAGTAAATCTTTTTTTTTTAAAGCAGGGTAGATGGAATGTAAGGAGTGACAGCTAAGGCTGTCTTCTTGCTGCCTCATGCTATCGTGTGTACACACCCACACACCCCCTCCTCATCTACAGACCCACTGGGCGGTAGCTATGGCTGAACTCCTGTCTACTTGCTGATCTTTGACCCATTTCTATTGCATGTAAGAATTATCCTTGTTGAACTCTGTTGTTGAGACAATTTTAACTTCAGGTGAATGGCCAGGGACCTAAGGAGAGGAAGGGAGTGTGTATGTGTGTGGGGGGCATGTTTTGGCCTCCATCAGCCCTTAACTCAGTGACCTGAGCTTATCTGATCAAGTTGTACACATTAGGCTTGTGGTTCTCTTTTTTTAAATATTTATTTATTTATTTATTTATTTATTTATTTAATGTGAATTGTTGTTTTGCCTGCGTGTAAGTGTGTCAGCTCTTAGAATTACAGACAATTGTTAGCTGCCATGTGGATTCTGGGAATCGAACTCAGGTCCTTCAGAAGAACAGTCAGTGCTCTTAACCACAGAGCCATTTCTCCAACCCTGGCTTGTGGTTCTCAATGGACATCAGAACCATCTGGAGAGTTGGTTGATGCCTGTTCTCTGCCATGTTTCTTTGTCAGTTAATTGGGTAGGACCTGAGAATTTGCTGAGTCATGGTGAACATTATTAATTTGAAAGGGGGTCTCTCTTGCTATATACCCCAGGCTGGCTTAGAACTTATTATGTAGCCCAAGATGGTCTTGAACTTGAACATCTTCTGCTTCTGTCTCCCAAGGGCTGGGAATACAGGTGTGTGACCTTGTGACTTGCTTCAGTCAACAGAATGTGATGAGAGTACCCCAAGAGAACCCCATTGCTCTGCTCTCTGGAGGTCTTGGATTTTGTTCTTTTTTGCCTAAAACCTTGCTGTAGTCAGTTTATCTTACTGGAGGATGAGAGATCTGGTAAAAGGGAACCATTACCAGAACTGACTATCAGATGGCTGAATGACAACACCCAAAATTTTCCAGAACCAGTTGATTAGCAAGTTCAGGTTTGTTAACTGAGATACTCCTGACGTTTAAGGCCAATTGATTCTTTGTTGTGGAGGGCTCTAAGTTACAAATCACCCATGGTCTCTCTCTAGTAGAAACCAGCAGTACCCATCAACAGTGTCCCCTGCAAGAGCAACAAGTGCTCTTAAGTACTGAGCCATCTCTACAGCCTCGAAGAGATTTTATTACTTAAGGTTTTAATGATGTGGAATATGGATGGACATTTCTCTATTTTCTGGGAAGGAGTAGATGGTGATATTTTAGGCTTCACAGATCACACAGTTTCTGTCACAGTGACTCAGACAAAATAAAAAAGGAGCCGCAGACAGAATGCTTGAATGGGCGTGGCTTCTAATTGCCGCTCTCATCTGAAGGGGTGTGTCAACCTAGTAAGACTTGATTTGCTTCTGGACTGGAATGTTCATCCCAGAGATGGTACATGAGAAAGTTTTGGCTGTTGCCTACTATCTCCACTAGATTTTCTTTTTTTTTTTTTTTTTTTTTTTTTTTTTTTTTTAAAAAAAAAACTTTATTTATTTATTTGCTTTGGTGTTTGCCTGGAACTGGAACTACAGACAGTTGTTAGCTGCCATGTGGGTGCTGGGAATCAAACCCGGGTCCTCTGGAAGAGCAGACGGTGCTCTTAACCGCTGAGCCATCTCTCCAGCCCCTCCACTAGGTTTTCTATTGCTGTGATAAAACACCCTGGCCAAAAGCAGCTTGGGGAAGAAAAGATTTGTTATAACTTACAATTTCATACCATATCCTCTAAAGGAAATCAGGATAGGGACTCACACAGGGCAGGTACCTGGAGGCAGAAGCTGATGCAGAGGCCATGTAGGGGTGCTGCTTATTGGCTTGCTCCCTGTGGCTTGCTCAGTCTACTTTTTGAAGGACCCAGGACCACCACCCCAGGAATGGTTCCACCCACAATGGGCTGGACCTTTCCACATCAATTAGTAATTAGGAAAATACTCTACAGACTTGTCTACAGAGCTGGCATTTTCTTAATTGAAAGTACTTCTTAAAAAATGACTTTAGGTTATATGAAGTTGGTAAAAACTAATCAGACACTTACTACAAAGGATACTTTTGATGAGTGACAAGTGATGCTGCCATACTCCTATCTCAGTCATCTTCCTCTATAGCTCTGTACTTTTCTTCAGCATAGTTATTTGGCTTCATCCATGGTTATTTTGGTTCAACTCTGGCCAATAGTGGTAGCCAGTTTCAAGATGGTGCCAGATTGTCTTTTGTCTCTGGTTTTCTGGAAGGACCAGAGTCATTGGAGAAGAATTGTGCTCACAATGCTATTCCATAATGCATAGGGATGACCTGACATTGGAAAAACATCCTAGGTAATAAGACAGCGTGACTTCCTTTTTGCCCTCTTTGGGTGGCCCACTGGGAGAAACTGCCTGTCCCTTTTGAGGACACCTAAGCAGTCCTGTGGGAAGGGCCTTCTGTCATAAGTTAACCTGACTTTTCCAGCCATACAATATTGGAAGTGAATCTTTCAGCTTTGTTTAAGTTAGCCTTCAGAAGACTGCCACATTCTGACATCCTCATCCTAAGTCAGACGACTCACTTAAGATGGATGTCTGACCCACTGAAGTCTCTGGCATCTCGGGACATTTGTGGTGCAGCCATAGCTAGCCGATACACTAGCTCTCATGCTTGCCCTACATTGGCTAACTACTGCTTTGCTAGTGTAAGGGCAGAGGCTGGTTTGCAAGTGAAGAGCTTCCTGTTTGCCTAACATTTTGCTTGATCAAATAATTGACAGAAAACAATATGATTAGCTGGCCATTACTGCTAGATATTTAAAAATTCCTGGTTTAAGTGACTTACTTCTAATCTGACTCATCACATCATGCTGCCCACATTTTGCCCACATGGATTATGAATACTGCACATCAAGGTTGATAACACACTATACCATTTATTACGTATTCCTATCACTGTCAAGGTCTTGCTGAAAAAGTGTCTAGTATCAATCACCTCTATTGTGTTCAGGTCAGGGATGAGTCTGGATGTCTCCACCAAAACTCATGCTGAAATTTAATATCCACTTAATACTCTGAGGTATTAAGAGGTGAAATCTTGTAGAGGTGATTAGGTCCTAAGGGCTCTGCCCCTATGAGTGGATTAATCTACTTATGGATTAATGGATTACTGAGCTAATGGGTTATCTCAAGAGCAGGTCTCCTATGGAAGCCAATTTGGCTCTAATTCTTACCTAGTCACCTCTTACCATGCAGGACTGTTCTACTTCTGTAGAGTCCCAGCCAGCAAAAAGGACCTCCCCAGGTATGACCTCTAGACTTTTGACACCCCACCATCAGAAACATGAGATGAATAAAATGTAACTCTTTATAAACTACCCGCTCTCAAGAATTCTGTAGCAGTGATAGAAAATGGACTAAGTTACGTCTTTGAGATGAATTAGATATATAGTCTGAGTTAGGACACGATGCCAACACAGTTGAACTTGGGGTCCCAGAATCCCAGATGTTCTGCTTTTTAAAGGCCCACACTGTGTTTGTGCTGTTTCTTCTTCCTGGACTCCTCGGCAGCGGGGGAAACACCCATTTCTATTTCAGGACCCAGCTCAACTGTCACCTCCATTGAGGCACCTTCCCTCTGACATTCTCACCCACTTAACAAATATTTATCTGGGGACTAGCAATTGACAAGTCCAGCTTCACAGTCTGAGGATTCAGCAGTAAAAAATAAAACAAACAAAAACTGAAAGAAAAATAGTTTTTAAGGAGGTGTCCCAGCGGAAGAAAATAAACAGACACCTGGAAGATAATTCTAGAGCCGACTGCCATACTAATGGATTGTTTTTTTGGGGGGAGGGCAAAGCAAAGAGGAGTGCAGGAAAGACCCACAGTGTCTATGTTTATGGCTCAGGCTTCCAGGCTGATTTTTCTGGAGTGGGAAGGACTTGAAGAAAATCAGTGTGTGTGAAAGGGGGGTAGGTATCAGGGAAGAGAGCAATGACTGTGTGTGTGTGTGTGTGTGTGTGTGTGTGTGTGTGTGTGTGTGTGTGTGTGGTTAAATGTTACATTGTTTATACATCCAAGTTTCTCTTTTGTCAGTGTTGGAGATCAAACCTAGGACTTCCTATATGTTAGGCAAGTGCTGTCATTAAGTCATACTCAAATCAGACAGCCACATCTGGGCAGCTGTCTCCTTTAGCAGATGGGTCTGCGATGGACCTAGTAGGTTGGAACCAGTGTACAGATGACATTTAAAGCCAAAGGGATGGATGAGATTAGGCAGCATGGGGAGGAGGATAGAGCCAGGGGCATGAGCAGGGAGGGGGAGAGGGGGGATGAGGCAGCCCAGGAATGGTCCTATCTTGGCTCAAGTTATTTTTTCCCCTCCTAACTCCCCCATGCTCTATTTTTGAGCTTGATGAAAGGGTATGTTCCTCAGCAGGCTGGGAGTGTCTTGGGTACAGATCCCATGTCTAATGTTGGTTGTTGCTATGCTGAGTGTGATGCCCAGTCCACAGTGGGTGGTCCTAAATGATAGCTGGTGTCACAGGATCATACAGTTGAATGAAAAGCTGCTGTCAGCCTGGAGGTCAGGAATTGCCTGCATGGAGTCCACACTTCCAGCACAGTGTGGGCCCCCATGGGTGGCTGTTGGCTCACGGGTGTTGTATTCTAGACTAGGACTTCTGAAAGAGCCCTCAAAGGGAAACCCAGCTAAGAAAGGAGGATGAGATGAAACAGAACCTTTTGCCAGAAAATCCAATAAGTGTAATTCAACAACAGGCCGTAGAACCTTAGAATTGGATCTTTGCAAGACAACGAGGAGCAGCTGGATGGATACAGCATCAATGGTGGTTTCTTTTTCTTTTTTTTTTTTTTTAAAAAAAAAACTTTATTTATTTATTATTTATTTATTTGCCTTGGTGTTTGCCTGGAACTGGAACTACAGACATTGTTATCTGCCATGTGGGTGCTGGGAATCGAACCCAGGTCCTCTGGAAGAGCAGCCGGTGCTCTTAACCGCTGAGCCATCTCTCCAGCCCCCAATGGTGGTTTCTTAAGAGGAAGTCAGTCCCAGGGAGGAAGAAGAAAAGCGAAGGCCCAGGATTCAGTTTTATTCAGCAGTGATAGACAAATATCCGATCCTTTATATCTGTTCTAAGTTTTATCAGTTTTAATTTTCATTTATTTTTTATTATTTTAAACTTTATTTTTTATGTGCATTGGTGTTTTGCCTGCTTTTATGTCTGTGTGAGGATGTCAGATGCCCTGGAACCAGAGTTACAGAGAGCTGTGAGCTGCCATGTGGGTGCTCAGAACTGCACCTGGGTCCTCAGGGAGAGCAGCCAGTGCTCTTAACCACTGAGCCATCTCTCCAGCCTATTTCTTATTCTTTAAAGTTATAAAAGTGTTGTTGTCGTGTGTATGCGCACATGTGTACTGTGGTCCAGTGAGGACATCAGAGGACAGCTTTGTGTGGTCACTCTCTCCTTCCACCTTTATGTGGGTTGTTACCCACTGAGCCAGGCCTCTGGTCTCTAACTGTGTTCTAAACACAGGCTTTCCCTCAGACATGGAGGAGATGATAGTGTGAGCGAGCCTTGAGACAGAAGTAGGTCTTCACCTGCTAGAGGAGGAAGGAACTCTGGGAGAAGAAGCAGTGTGGGAAAAGATAGGTGGGCACAAACAGCTTCACAGTGAGTCCAGACCAAACAGCTTCACAGTGAGTCCAGACCAGTCCATTTTAAATGTTGCCAAGCAATGGATCCATGGGAGGATCCAGGGTGCAGGAGGAGGCTGAGCAGACAGACTACCAACTGCCCTCCGTCCCGGCGTTCATTGCTGCCGATGGACAGTTACTCAGTCCTGGTCTAATCCTAGTCTTCCATTTATGTATGTATGTATGTATGTATGTATGTATGTATGTATGTATGTATGTATGTATTTTTAAACTGGGTCTCTCTCTATGTAGCCCTGGCTGTCCTAGAACTCACTATATAGACCAGGCTAGCCTGAAACTCACAGAGATGTTCCTGACTTGCTTGTGCTGGGATCAAAGGCATGAGCACACCATGCCCAGCTCTAATTAATCCCAGTCTTTTAAAAGACATTTTATGGGCTGGAGAGATGGCTCAGCCGTTAAAGGCTAGGCTCACAACCAAAAGACATTTTATTCCCTCCAAACTGATCTGAAGGGCTCTCTGGTCATCTCTTATTTTCAATAGACTGTTAAAGACATGTGCCCCAAAGAGGCCCTTTTCTTTTTCTGGTGCTTGGGATGTGAAAGGCTTCTCGTTTCTTTCTTTCTTTTTTTTGGTGGGGGTGATTTGAGCCTAACGCAGAGGGTAAACCATCTTTTCAGCCCACCAGTTTTTTCTTCAGATATTCTTCTATTATGTCTTCTTTCTCTTACACTGGGTGCTTTATTTACAGATATTAGATTTTACTAACTTATTTACTTTTCTTGCCCAAGCTTCTGTATTTCTTTATCCTTCTGTTCTATCTTTATCTGAGTAACTTCTGACCTAAAATAGTTTAGCATTAAAAAATAAAATTAAGGGACTGGAGAGGTGGTTCACACCCACATCATGTGGCTCTCAACAGTCTGTAACTCCAGGTTTAGAGGACCCAATGCCTTCTTTGGTACCACACATACATGACATACTGTACTGGTCAGATTTTTTTTCCCCTCCTCACCCCCTTCCCCAATGGAGAGTCTTCTGGAAAGAGAGAACACTGCTTGAGGAAGAGACCCCATCAGATCATGCTGTAGGCCTGTCTGTGGTACAATTTCTTGATTAATGATTGATGCAGGAGGCCTAGCCTACTTTGGGCCATGCCATTCCTAGGCATATTGGTTCCGTAAGAAAGGTAATTGAGCAAGCCAGTGAGCAGCACTCCTGTGGTCTCCGCTTCAGCTGCTGCCTCCAGATTCCTGCCCTGACATCCCTCAGAGATGGAGGATGAAGTACAAGGC
>PVIH01009979.1:0-2500 GCA_004025045.1 Sigmodon hispidus | reverse complement strand
TATAACTTTCCTTAAAGACTCCCTTCCTGGGCGCATCAGAAAGAAGCTTGGGTTTCTCTCCGGGCATCTCCTGTGCAGCCAGGGCCCCCTTCTGATCTCATGCTTACTTTGGCCTCTGTGAACTGTACAGAGCCAGTGCTGACCCCACTGATCTGTGGATGTGTGGCCAAGACAGGTCCCAGCATCATGCCTGGGCTGTGTGAGCCCAGTCAGTGCTGCAATGTGATGGCATTGTGACAGGGTGAGAGAAAGATTGCTGCCCGGGACTCCCAGAGGTGATTAGATTACAGCAACATTGCCTGTCTGCATGAGGTGGGGGCCTTGGTTCTGTTCACTCCATCTGCAATGGAGCCCAGAGTCACCTGCTGGCCTGAGCTGCTGATTTAGGAGCACCAGGCAGTGGCCCAAGGGTGCCCCAACTAGCATCTCCCCAATCTCTCTCAATTTGCCTTGGCATTTCTTTAGTTGTTGTTTTTGTTTATTCTTTAATTGTTGTTTTTGTTTATTTTGAGACAGGGTTTCTCTGTTTAGCCCTGGCTGTCCTGGAACTCTCTCTGTAGACCAGGCTGGCCTCAAACTCTCAGAGATCCACCTGTTTCTGCCTCCTGAGTGCTAGAACTAAAGGCATGCTCCACCAGCCCTGTCATGCTTTGCATTTTTTTTTTTTTTTGCTTCTATAGCTTGTTTTGCTTTGTGAGCTTGTGCATCTCTGCAATGCCAGTCCATTTGGTGAGGACTGCCAATCACCTGGCCGTCAGCTCCTGCTGCTGTGCCCGTCTGTCTCATGGCTTCTTTGGAAATCTCAGTTCTTCTGAGGCATTTGGAGTAAGGACCTCACGCTTCACTTGACTTTTTACCAGGTGACCTTGAGTCTCCTGGTTAGCCTCTGCCTGTTTTTCTCACCTTCTATGACTTCCGTCTCTTGGTTATGAGGGTCATGTGGACTGGAATACTTGTACATTTCTAGAATAACATTAGCACCTTGCACACATCCATGGGGGCATTCTATTTTTATCCTGTTGCTACTGTTCTGCTCATTTTCTATTAAATAATTTGGGGAAAACTGAGTGATGAGAAATAATTATGCCTTTCAGGCTTCTGGGGGTTGTCACTGAGGGCCTGTAGTGAGTAAGTAGTCTCCAGCTGAGGTGGAGGGAAGCTGGGTTAGGAAAGGGATCTGGATGGAGCTCCTTGGGTTGACCAGAACAAACCATGGCTTCATATGTCCTCCATCTGAGCCTGTTTGCAGCCACTGCCCCTCTGAGATTTCCTGCCCAGGCCCCTTTGGAATATCAATCTTAAAACATTTCACCTTATTTTTAATTTTGTGTGTGTGTGTGTGTGTGTGTGTGTGTGTGTGTGTGTAAGTGCACGTGAGTGTAGGTGTCCCTGAAGACCAGAAGTGTAGGATCCCCTAGAGCAAGAGTTACAGTTGCATAGCCTGGGTGCTGGAAACAAACCTGGGTCCTCTGGAAGAATAGCAAGCACTCTCAATCGCTGAGACATCGATCTAGCATTCTTTCTGCTGGCTTCCTTTTTGGTTTTTGAGATAGGATCTCTCTACATAGCCCTGGCTATCCTGGAATTATGTAGACCAGTCTGGCCTCGAACTCACTGAAGCTGGCTTGCCTCTATCCAAAGTACTGGGATTAAAGGTCTGCACCACCACACTTGGCTCTTTAACAATCTCAACAGTAGAACTTAGCTTCTTCTCCTGACTCAGGCTTTATTTTGTTGTTGATTTTTCTTTTTAGTCAAGGTTTCAGTGTTCTGTTCAGGCTGTTCAGAAACCTGCCATCCTCCTGCCTCACCTTCTGAGTGCTGAGTTTTCAGGCCTGTATCACCACATTTGCCTCAAAAGTTGTTTAATAAGCTGGGCAGTGGTGGAACACACCTTTAATCCCAGCACTTGGGAGGCAAGGGCAGGTATATCCCTCTGAATTCGAGGCCAGCCTGGTTTATAAAGTAATTTCCAGAATAGCTAGGGCTACACACACAAAAAAAAAATCCTGTCTTGAAAAACAAAAACAGTTATTCTATAAAAATATTTTATTTTTATTTTATGTGTATGGTGTTTTGCTTCTTGTGTGTCTGTGCATCACATGCATGCAGTGTCCATAAGTGTCAGAAGAAGGTGTCAGATTCCCTGAGACAGCCAGTTGTAAGCCTTTATGTGGGTTCTTCTGGAAGAGCCAGCCACAAGGCCTCTTCACCACCACATCATCCCTCTAGCCCTGAAAAGTTGGTTGAAAAAAAACCAAACCAAACAAAACCCTAATGTAGCTTTTCTTCTTCTTCTTCTTCTTCTTCTTCTTCTTCTTCTTCTTCTTCTTCTTCTTCTTCTTCCTCCTCCTCCTCCTCCTCCTCCTCCTCCTCCTCCTCCTCCTCCTCTTCTTCCTCTTTAAAGATGTATTTATATGTATACTGTGTCCTGGTACATGTCTGCCTGAACACCTGGAAAGGGCACCAGATGTCATTATAGATGGTTGTGAGCCACCAT